>CM033651.1:41020965-41223976 GCA_019512145.1 Engystomops pustulosus
CTGGATACATATACAATGATGTGTTACATAGGTGTGTAGCACTGTAAACATATACAATGGTGTGTTGTATAGGTGTGCAGTGCTGTTACATATACAATGATGTGTTATATAGGTGTGCAGCACTGGATACATATACAATGGTGTGTTAACACACCATTGTATATGTACCAGTGCTGCACACCTATATAACACACCATTGTACTATGTATCCAGTGCGCACACCTATATAACACATCATGTATATGTAACAGCCCTGCACACCTATACAACACACCTTGTATATGTTTACAGTGATACCACCATGTACACATCTATAATCACATTCATGTATTGTATCCAGCTGAACTTAAACACCAATATATAACAATCAACCATTGTATATATGTATCCTCACGCACCCTTATAAACACCATTGTATATTCTCCAACACTGCACCCTATATAACACATCATTGTATATGTTCCAGCGCTGGACACCATATACCACCTCATTATATATATTATAATATATATATTATATATATATATATATGATCGCGGCACACCTATATAACACACCATTGTATATGTTATCCAGTTGCTGCACACCTATATAACACCATTGTATATGTATCCAGCACTGCACACCTATATAACACACCATTGTATAGTATCCAGTGCTGCCACACCTATATAACACACCATTGTATATGTACCAGCACTGCACACCTATATAACACACATTGTATATGTATCCAGTGCTGCACACCTAATAACACACCATTGTATAGTATCCAGTGCTGCACAACCTATAACACACCATTGTAATGTATCCGTGCTGCACCCCTATATAACACATCATTGTATATGTATCACACTGCACAACCTATACAACACACCATGTATATGTTTACGTGCTACACACCTATAAACACATCATTGTATATGTATCCAGTAATTCATCCCTCTCTGTGATGTTGGGGATCGTGGTGCCATTGCTCTTGGGCCAGGGGGACATGAAAGGTAAAGAGAGAAGGATGGGAAGGATGAGGACAGACATCAGGGTGCTCTGCTGTGGCTTGTAAACAACTAGGTGAGCTATCAGGACATCACAGTCCTTCCCTTTTATTGTTTTACTACAAGACCCGTGATCATTCTGGCGCCTGGGGGGAGGGTGACTGCCATTACCAGCCACCCAGACGAACTCTGCAGCCCCCACAGGACAGCACTTTACTACTGGGCAGGGAGAACTTTCCTGTGATCTTCTGTGATGTGATCTGCAGAAGTCTGCATTACAGCCTGGAAATCCATCTCCAGTACAATGCTGTTCACTTGCACAGTACATCCTTGGTATGGGCACCTGCGTGTCCCGTGCTGGCCGCTAGAGGGCGACTGCTTACAGTATTCTGTCTATCCGCAGCCGTTGCTATACCCTCCAGTGACCAGTGGATGCGTGGAGTCTCTGCCTCACTGGGGTTTATGATTTGACACTTTTATATAAATCATGTCACATGGATTGGGCATAGGGCAGTTTCATCACTTCAAATAAAACATATTTAAGGTGTTCATTTTCTGGAGGGACGCATCCCTCTGTAACGCATTCCTTCTATGAACACCTGGGGCACATTTTACTTACCCGCTCCAGTTTGATGCCGCCGATCCGGATGTCCGATGAGGTATCGGAGCTGACACGATTCACTTACAGAGTTGTCCCGATTTTCTTGAATGTGTCCGCTTCCCGCGAGGTCCCGGGAGTTTCACTTCTTCTTCTGGTGCTGTCACTGGCTGATCTTGTGACACAATTCGAATTTAAATTCGCTGTTTTGTCCACTACAGTTGGTTGTCCGCCGATCCACGCCCCTGATTTGTATCGGAATGAAAGCCGGCCCGATGCGGGCAAGTCAGGGCAATTGGAAATATTGCGATACCTAGGAAACTGCACGGGGACCCTGTAGTAAATGTGCCCATGGGGTTGCAAGCACGCACAATTCAGCAATTTCCTGGCCCTTCCAAATCAGTGAAAACCCTGCTGATCTGATGCTGCAAGTAGACATCCACATCATATCAACGCTATTGCGGTGATTCAGGAAATCTCATCCCATATACAGCGTATCCGGCGTTGTGCGCTGCCATGTGGCCCCACCTAAAGTCCCCTTTATAAATACAAGCTTCCTGGCTGCTTCCTGCATTAACCAAAGTCCACCATATTACATACTCCATGCAGGTGTAACTTGAGGGGGTGCATAGGGTTCAGTCACAAAGGCCTGAGTCCTTAGGGCCCATAGGTGTACTTCCCATATGAAAGAGTAGTAATATACATCGTCATTATAGTCTGGGCCTGGCACAGACAGTTCTACTGGGGCTCATCAGCTTTCAGTTACGCCACGGACTGCATGATATTTTTAATTGTAGATGATAAAAGTTTGACATTCACATGAGATTTTTTAGTCTCGATGGTAACTTCATAAGAAAGTGCACTGTTGCATTGGAAGGCATACAAGGAGGATCACTTATACTTCCCTGAAACAAAAGTCCATTCACAGATTTTTTTTGTGCATCTGATCTTAAGTATAACCTGGAGTGAATTTGTGCCTAAATTTGAATTTTGTAGTCACACATCATCAGTTTGATTGTAAATATTCAAAGTGAAAAGTAGGTTGACAAAAAAAAAATGCGTACATTTTAGTGTAAATCTCAGTTGAGACAATTGTTAGACATTTGAATCCAGAGAACGACTTACCGCAATGATTTCCCCCCGAGTACTTTGTTGTAATTGACCTTTGCCACTACTGTATAGTAACGTACGACATTCCCCTACTTAAGACACCCGACTAGACGGACCACCTAGTTAGCAAACGGACCTCTGGTAAATTGTTCATTTAGTGTACTTTATCCAGGCTACATAATTAGCTATAAACTTATTAAATGTGTCGTAATTAAGATTTATGGTTAATCTGGTTCTTATGAAACCCACACCCAAAACCCAAATCCAATTGTCACAGAGACCCAAAAAATTTGTTGGGGTTACAATAATAAAGTATACAGTTCTGACTTACATACAAATTCAACTTAAGAACAAACCTACATACTCTATCTTGTACGTAACCCGGGACGCATGTATATCTCTGAAAAATACTATCACATATAAACACCTGTAAAGGATAACCTCACTCTGTGTGTAACGGTCATGATATCGGGAGGATACATTGTAGAGGCTTCCATGAATAGATGTTCGTGTTACATGATCAATGAGACAATCTCTCAGACCAATTAGATGGTGTAATAACCTCCGGGTGTTTAATGAAAACATTGTCATTTGTGCAGCAGTAAGGGCCAGACAGGGCACAAACACAGCGCAGAAGGACAGCACAGAACCATCCCAAGGTTCAACAAGGTGAATGGCAGAGTCTCTATTTTCACTATTTGCACTCTTAGCAGCACTGGGAAGCCGCTTTCATGTCTCTATTGTTGAGAAATGCTATAATTTTGTCGTGTCTGTGACTGTAGAAACAACATTTGACAGTAATAAAACATTCATTTTCTACAATGAACAGAAGAGCTGTGAAAGATGAAATATTCCGATCACAAAATGCAGCTCAATATTTTAGTTTTTTTTTTTTTACTAAGATCTAAGATTTTCATTTTTATTCCGTTTGAAATCAAGAAGCCAATTCTGAGACTGAGAAGTGTTCAGTTCTTGATCCAACACATTCACTCAGGGTGAGAGCTCCAGATAGCACAGGCACCTGGTTCTAGGTGATAGATTGTACGTGGGTTGCCTCCCTTCATACATGGGGTGGGGGTAAACGATCTAGTTCCCCGTATTATGTCAAAATGTATCTGCATAAGTGTGTTTCTACCCTTTACTTCTACTATGCAAATTCCCATACAAACTTTTTCTATATATTCTGCCTCTCACCTGACTTTATACATCCCCCACCCCCGCCCCGACTTTTATATCCTAAGCTGTGCACGCGCACCTTTGTCTGCGTTGAAACTCAGACAAAGCGCACCACCGGGCGGGCCGGGCCTATCGCACGGTGTTTCTATGGAAACCATGCGATTCGAGACGATCCACCGGGTTTTTTCATTAAAATAACGCAAAACACTGGTGCTCGTTTGCGATCGCAGGCGTTTCTCATATAACATGGTCGCCCGCCCCGGTTGGGCAGCTTTGTCTGCTTTGCGTTCAAACGCATACAGGTGCGTGTGCCAGCGGATCAACGTTTTTTACTTTCTACCTCTCACATTTCAAAAATGGTTAGCCTCAGGCCATATTCACTGTGGCACATGTGCAGTTTGTGCCCAACTGCTCACCTCCCAGTGACACCCGTAAGTGCACACATGGTGGACCTGTCAGTATTAAAGAGCTTGAATGCCGAACCCAGATTTCTTGCGGTCAGGTCCGTCATCACTAGTCATGGGATTAGTATATACGTACATTATAATTTCATCTTGTAATTACGAATCTCTCTAGTGCAAGAAGACATTCAGTTTTGTTCTTCAGAATTTTACCCTCCATCGCTCTAAAATTCAGTAGGAAGTAAGTGCTGTGAGAAAAAGGAGTTTGCAAAAAATTACCGCATACCTACACACATCAATATTCATTGATAAGGAGAAGAAAAATCTTCAAAAGTGACATTTTTCAGATGCTTGGTGTCTGCTGATCAATCAAAGGCCACATCAATGTCTTTTAATAGTTGCACATTTATTAAGCATAGATCATTGATTTATCCATGTAGAGAACATCTACATGATTTAACCCCTTAGCCTGGCCCTTTTTTGTTTTTTCATTTCTATTTTTCACTCCCCACCTTCAAAATCATAACTGTTTGTATTTTTACACATAAAGAACTCCGTTGTGGCCTTGTTTCTGCGTAACAAATTAACCTCATGAGTGACGATATTGAAATATCCATGCCGTGTACTGGGAAGTAGGAAAAAAGTTCCAAAGTGCAGTGAAAAAAGCCATTTGCATTGTATTCTTGTGGCCTTGGATTTTACGGCTTTCACTGTTTCCTCAAATTATTGTCTATTTTATTATTTGGGTCGTGCGATCACAGGGATAACAAAAATTGTATAGGTTTTATAATGTTTTCACACATAGACAAAAATTAAAAACCTGTACAAATTTTTTTAGGGGATTTTGGATTCTTCTGGTTTTAATAATTTTTCATACTTCGGTTAACTGATCGTAGGAGGTGTCATTTTGTGCACTTTCGATGGTGTTTTCACTGCTACCATTTTTAGGACTGATCAACTTTGATCACTACTTATTGAATTTTTTATTTCAAAATGTCAAAAAAGTGCCATTTTTACTTTGGCGCTATTTTCTTTATCGGGTTAACGCCTCGTGAAAAACTTGTATATATTTTGATTGATCGGGCATTTTCGGACGCAGTGATACCTAATGTGTTTATGATTTTAGTATCAGTTCTATTTTTAGTATTTTTCAGATCCCTAGGGTACTCTAACCCTAGGTTTGTCTGATCGATCCTCACATAACTGCCCATACTAACAGGGTAATGAAGGCTTTAAACGAGACGGGCCTCGCGTCTTATTAAAGACCCAAGGCTGTCACTGGGACAGGGGGGGGGGTCTGATCCTTGGCAAGGGCGCTGACAATATAGGTGTGCAGCGCTGGATACATATACAATGATGTGTTATATAGGTGTGCAGCGCTGGATACATATACAATGATGTGTTATATAGGTGTGCAGTGCTGGATACATATACAATGATGTGTTATATAGGTGTGCAGCGCTGGATACATATACAATGGTGTGTTATATAGGTGTGCAGCGCTGGATACATATATAATGATGTGTTATATAGGTGTGCAGCGATGGATGCATATACAATGATGTGTTATATAGGTGTACAGTGCTGGATACTTATACAATGGTGTGTTATATAGGTGTGCAGCGCTGGATACATATAGAATTATGTGTTATATAGGTGTGCAGCGCTGGATATATATACAATGATGTGTTATATAGGTGTGCAGCACTGGATATATATACAATGATGTGTTATATAGGTGTGCAGCGATGGATGCATATACAATGATGTGTTATATAGGTGTGCAGTGCTGGATACATATACAATGGTGTGTTATATAGGTGTGCAGTGCTGGATACATATACAATGATGTGTTATATAGGTGTGCAGTGCTGGATACATATACAACGATGTGTTATATAGGTGTGCAGTGTTGGATACATATACAATGGTGTGTTATATAGGTGTGCAGTGCTGTATACATATACAATGGTGTGTTATATAGGTGTGCAGCGATATATATATATATATATATAAAATGATGTGTTATATAGGTGTGCAGCGCTGGATACATATACAATGATGTGTTATATAGGTGTGCAGCACTGGATACATATACAATGGTGTGTTATATAGGTGTGCAGTGCTGGATACATATACAATGGTGTGTTATATAGGTGTGCAGCACTGGATACATATACAATGGTGTGTTATATAGGTGTGCAGCGATATATATATATATATATATATATATATATATATATATATATATATAATGATGTGTTATATAGGTGTCCAGCGCTGGATACATATACAATGATGTGTTATATAGGTGTCCAGAGCTGGATACATATACAATGATGTGTTATATAGGTGTGCAGCGCTGGATACATATACAATGATGTGTTATATAGGTGTGCAGTGCTGGATACATATACAATGGTGTGTTATATAGGTATACAGTGTTGGATACATATACAATGATGTGTTATGTAGGTGTGCAGTGCTGTATACATATACAATTGTGTGTTATATAGGTGTGATGTGTTATATAGGTGTGCGGTGCTGTACACATATACAATTGTGTGTTATATAGGTGTGCAGAGCTGGATACATATACAATGATGTGTTATATGGGTGTGCAAAGCTGGATACATATACAATGGTGTGTTATATAGGTGTGCAGCGCTATATACATATACAATGATGTGTTATATAGGTGTGATGTGTTATATAGGTGTGCAGTGCTGGATACATATACAATGATGTGTTATATAGGTGTGCAGCGCTGGATACATATACCATGATGTGTTATGTAGGTGTGCAGCATTGGATACATAAACAATGATGTGTTATATAGGTGTGCAGCACTGTATACATGGGGTAGATTGTACTGTGATGTGTTATGTAGGTGTGCACCGCTGTATAACTGGATACATCTTACCCAAAAAAAGAACAAATATAATATAACATAAATTGCAAGTTTATTTAATCAAATTTATTTGTGAAGAATATGTTAAAATGGACAAACAACAGATATTGGAGCAACAAACAGAAAACATCATTGCACATGGCCCGGGTGTAAACAGTAAAATATCATCACAGGTGTATCCAGCATAAATATAGTAGGAGAGTAATACCCCGTTTCCCCGAAAATAAGACAGCGTCATATATTCTTTTTGCTCCTAAAGAAGCACTAGGTCTTATTTTCAGGGGATTCTTATTTTTCCATGAGTAAGAATTTACATTTATTGGTGAACGGAAAATCAACTTCTATAACATCCTTATAACTCTCCAAACTCTGAACTATCGGAATATTTGGCCCCAATCTCTCATGTATAGCAATATCACTTTCCTTAAATGACCACTTCATGTCCATGTAGCTGCTTGTAGTGATTTTATTCCGCAATTCTTCACCCATGTCACAACCTCTTGCAGCATCTAAAAGATGTATTAATGCTAATGTACGGCATATGGGAGATGTAGCAATCACTGCCACTAGGTCTTATTTTCAGGGGAGGCATTATATTTCTAAGATGGAACAAAATTGTACTAGGTCTTATTTTCGGGGGATGTCCTATTTTAGGGGAAACAGGGTATTAAACTAACTTAGACAAGTGAAGCTGTAGTCAAGTACAAAGTAAAAGGGGAATGACAGGAAAACACGCAAATACCCAAAGAAATACAGTACCCACAGCCTGAACCAGCAAGGAACACACAATGTAAAAACCCATGCAGACCACGGACCACGACAAAGGGGGCCAAGAGTAATCAACTTCCTTGCACTGTGACTTAGTGGTTTGAATTACAGCTTTGCAGTGCTGGAGTTCTGGGTTCAAGTCCCAGGGTCAACATCTGCAAAGAGTTTGTATGTTCTCTCCGTGTTTGTGTGTGTTTCCTCCGGGTCATCCGGTTTCCTCTCACACTTCAAAATATACTGGTAGGTTGATTAGATTGTGAGCCCCAATGAGGACAGGGACTGATTTGGCAAACTTTGTGCAGCGCTGCATAATCTGTGTGCGCTATATAAATAAAGGATTAGTATTATTATTCCTTCTATTCAGAACATAGGCCAACATTGTTTGTCGCCCCAAAAATACCAAATTCTTCCCTGAAGATTGTAAATGTGTACGTAACGTTCTAGTGTGCACTGCTTCATCCACAGTTACTGCGATACATTTTCTAGGTAGAATAGTAAAAGAAAGCGAACGGCACTAGGTAAACTCCTTCAGACATTGCGTTATCCAGACAGCGATCTGAAGATCTCCAGTAAATTTGTGGCAGACACGCACATCCAGGCAAACAGAGGCAGCAGTCACTTCCCCCGCCGCAAGCACGTAGCCCCCTGCCACTTCTCTAGACATCCATTTACTTTCCTTAAAATACACAGCTTGTAAAGAGGCGATGGCATAGAAGAAAGCACTCCGATGCCTTAAGGAAATTGTGTCCCTTTCAAGCTAAACGCCAGCAGTATTGTTAAGACCTGGATGGATCAGTCACTTATAGCTGAGTCCTAGCAGTTGTAATGTATATAGATACGGCTCAGTCAATTAGAAGCTGTTAGGGACATGGTGACATAAAAACAACAAAGGTATACAAAGGCTAGAGAGGCATCAAGTTGAACGCCAACATAAAGCAAGTATTGATTCCTGGCATAAAGGCGGTAGGTCGGGGCAGTTATGAGTATAATTTACAAATCAATACCAGTCATGCACTTAGCAATGTGTTTGCTGTGTGTGCGCTTCTTAGTGACAATGTCACACATGCTGTTAAAAGGGACAGTAACGCCACTGCTTTTAGAAGAGGAACATGTGAGGGGCTCAAAAGCAACCTGTCACCAGGTTTTGTTACACTAAACTACCAGCCACGTCAGATAGGACACAAATGTCCTTTCTAGAATTCACTCTTTTATGTGAATTATTTATCCATTTACCTATAAAAAATCTCCCCCCAAAGTCGGGCAAACTATCTCATTTTCACATGAGATGAGTCAAGTTTAGTGGTTGCAGAAATTTGTGTTGTGTCAGGTATAATGCAGCCAAGACACATCCGAGGCGCTGCCACTTCTTAAATACATGTCCAAGTAGTTTGCACTAGAAAGTCCGACAGAAAACTGGCACAGGGGCTTTAAAAAATCCGGGCCATAGTTTTTAAAGATCCAGTTCCTGCCCATGTGTCCAGCTACTGTATGCAGCTCACAGAATTATAAGCCTGATGTGATGTGAAAGATGAGAGTCTTATCTTGAATATAACACAAAAAGTTTTCCTAGCTACTATAGAACCAAACATTCTGAAGTGACTCTCCTCCTGCAGCCACTAAGCTTGACTCATCTCATGTAAAAATGCGGTGAGAAGAGTCATATTTGCTTGACTTTTTCTTTTACAAGAAAACGGGTGAGATCTCACATAAGAGAGGGAATTCTAGAAAGGACATTGTATATACTAGCTTGCAGTTTAGTGGGATATGAACTGGTAACAAGTTCCCTTCAAACTAAAAAGTTGGCCTGTCAGAAGTGTCTGAAAGCAGAACTGTTCTAGTTGCCCATGGAAACCAATCAGAGCTCAGCTTTTATTTTCCCACAGCTGTTTAGAAGATTACAGCTGAGTTCTGATTGGTTTTCATGGGCAACCAGAACAGTTTTACCTCAGACACTGATAAGTCTCCCCTATTGTATTTTTTCAGGTGTCTATTTTACATCATACATGTACAATCCTGATCATTGAATCTCCAAAAAAGAGTAGACCCATCAATTAATGCCACTAAGGACGCATTCACCCGATGTGTCGCATCGGTTTTTTTAATGCGTTTTGGACGCATTCCACTGGCTTGAGCCTTGATCACACGCTGAGGTTACATTGTGTCTTAGTAAATGCAGTGGAAACGCAATGTAGCCTTAGCATGTGATCAAGGCTGAAGGCTTTGGATTGCGTAAAAAAAACACATAAAAAAAGCAACACAACCCTTCGTGTGAAAGCGCCCTCAATTAAATTAAGAGGAAGGTCACTTTATCTCCAGGGGTATTTTTCTCTTTTGCTTTCAAACATTAAAAATTGTAATTATGCTTTTTATATTACATCCACAATGACTATTTTTTGGGGCTGCCTCTTCTTGTACAACTGTCATGTGCAGCTGAGGAAGGTTTTACTACCTTGTGTTTCTGCAGAGAGGGAGACTCTGAAGAAGATATACTTGTATGAATAGATGAGCTGTGGAAATCCCTTGGCGGTGAGGACAGAGAATACACAGTGTGCTTGCAGTGTGGCTGTGACTGGCGCTTGCATAGTAGTTACAGTGAGCTCTCCCTATAGACTGATGCGTCCTCGGAGAGCCTCGCCGAGCGCAGCCGTGTATGATCAGCAATTATCCTGTACGCACTGGATCTGCATGCAAACATTAAAGGAAGGATCACATGCTGCATGCTGGGAGCAGGTTTATTTCACTAGGAAAGGATTTGATGTGGATTTCACTGACCAAACCTGGTATCAGTGGACTGAAGTCAGTGGGGGACATTTACTTAAAGTGTCGGTGTCTGTATTGGCTTTGTCCCGAGCACCAGAAATGTGTCCAACAGTCCCTGCTAGACCAGTTTTCTTTTGGTCTACTTTCCGCCAGTTTACAGCGCCCAAAAAGGGCTGCGACACATATTAATTGTGTCTGAGTTTCCACTCCGCCAAAGCCACGCCCCTTTTTGGAGAAGAGTCGGAGCAGACGGAAAAAGGCATTTTTTCTGGCGCCGCCAGCTAATAAATAGGTCTGAGAGCAGAACATGTGGTGAGAGCGCCACAAAACTGGCGGAAACGCCATAGTAAATGTCCCCCAGTATGTCGGTTCAGTCCAGTGATACCAGGTTCAGTAGGGGGAAATCCCTCAAGCGCACAGGGATGTTTTCTCGGATCGAACTCACTGGTGGCCTTAGAATATCGGATTTGCCTACGTTCACTGCAGATTTTTTATACTCAAAGAACAAATGATCTTTTACTTATTCCTGCAGATAAACCTATTGCCTCGGTCACAGTGCAGAAATAAAAGGGGCCGAGCGGAGAGTGCATGTGCATGCCGTGATCAGAAGGGATAGCGTTTAAAGCATGTAAAATGTTCTGTTACCTCTTTAGTTGAGATGGGTGACTAAACTGTAGGTGTAACAGGAAAAAGTTGTAAAATAAGTGGCCCCAATGATTATAAGCAGAAGTTTTGTGGTTGTTGGAACGGGGAAGAGGTGTGTGATTTGGGTTCTCCATGTCAACTTGACGTCCACCTTCTCCACTCATCAAATAGCAGCCAGAACAAACATATCAGGACTTGTACTACTGTTACCTGGCGTTCAAGCAATGAAACTGACCCCTTTTTACCCACTAACGCCACCTCTATGCCAAGTGGACGTGAATGGGAGCGCAGGAGCCCCGCGTATTGCCTATAGCCTGCACCTTTTCAGGGCTGACATAGAACTGCCCCACCAGCGCAGCTCCTGATAAATCTGTCAGGGGAAATTCATACAATGGCGCACTTAGTGCCAGCCTATGCATCACTGTGGCTTAGTGGTTAGCATTACAACCTTGTAGCGCTGGGGACATGGCTTCAAGTTCCTGGGTCAACATCTGCAAAGAGTTTGTATGTTCTCTCAGTGTTTGCGTGGGTTTCCTCTGGGTCCTCAGGTTTCCTCCCACACTCTAAATCAGTGATGGCGAACCTTTTAGAGACCAGGTGCCCAAACTACAACCGAAATCCACATATTTTCCGTGAAGTGTCAGCAGGAAATTTTAAGCAGTAACTTATTGCTACCTGTTCTTTCACATCTTTCAGTTGCATAGGCGGTCTGAGGCCACCAGTTAAAAGAAGGAGGGTAAATTTAGATTATCATTGTAGCTTCTCTCCAGAAGCTACAATGTAGCGTCTGCATGTTGTAGCGTCTGCATGTTAAGGAACAATGATCGGGTCTAGCAGGATGATCTCCAAAGACAATACAGTTCTGTCAATACCTTCTCACTTTTCCTGCAGTTCCAAACAGCCAACAATGTGTCGAATAGCACGGAGAGCAGCATCCCTTAATTTGCCTGGGACTGCAGGAAGATTCAGTGTTTGGTGAACTCTGTCCTGGGGTGATAGCCTGAGTGCCCATAGAAAGGGCTCTGAGTGCCACATCTGGCACCTGTGCCATAGGTTCGCCACCACTGCTCTAAATCATACTGGTTGATTAGATTGTGAGCTCCATTGGGGACAGGGGCCGATGTGGCAAGCTCTGCAGTGCTGCATAATCTGTGTGCACTATATAAATAAATAATTATAATTATTAAAAATGTGCCCCCATGAAGAGTCAGGGGAGATCCTGCTCCTAGATATTCATCTGCAAGGAGGAGCATGTTTAGGGGCCATGCTTGGACTCCTCAATCAGTTCCCAGAAACATGGCACTCACATGGGAGGAGGAGTGAGCCCTATGGGCAGACTGAGCCATGTTCACACTCCACCTACTCAGGGAGGTAAACAGTAGAGGGATCCAGGCTCACCACAGTTTATAATAGAAGGTTTCAAGACCGCAGAGGATCACCAGGTGCCTTAAGGGATGATGTTAAAGGCATCATTCGGATATTAACAGATAAAGTACTGGAGAAGACAACCCCTTTAAGCTGCACTGTGCTTGCTGTGAGTGTGGGCTGTCTGGCTCCCCCCTGCAGGGCCCCACCGCTAGTGCTGCTGCTAGTGGGACACCTTGGCATTGTGGCAGCGGCAGGGGGAGGCTGCACATGCCCGGCTAGCTGCCCCTCTCACCCGGGACTCTACTTGTGGCCCGGCCGCTTGGAAACTACTTGGAAGTGGATTTGTACGTAAAGTAGTGGACTGTGCACTGCACCCATTGGCATCGCTGCCCGCACCCCTGAGCACCGGGCTGTATGCGGGGAGAAAGCCACGAACCATGACCTGTGTCCGGATCTCAGCGGCTCCGCTCCTGCTGGCACTGCTGATCAGCTGTCACCTGGGCACATCCCTGGCAGGTAATGAGGGGCATCTTACAGGGCACCAGGTATGGCAGTGCCAGGAGAGGGGTCACAGGATGGGCATATGCATCAGATATAGCATGATCTGGGTACAATTGTTAGAACTAAAAGCAATCCGCATGGAATTAAAGGGTTAATCCTATCTGAGTAATGCATCTCCACTAAGCTGCAAAGACTCTGGTAACTGTGTGTTGCATGTAGCAGAGCTGAGTTTGTTACATGTAGCAAGACTGAGTATGTCACATGTAAGAGACCGGAGTGTGTCACTTTTAGCAACACTGAGTGTGTCACATGCAGTAGAGCTGAGTTTGTTACATATCTCAGTGCTGAGTTTGTTGCATGTAGCAGTGCTGAGTTTGTTACATGTAGCAAGACTGAGTATGTCACATGTAAGAGAGCTGAGTGTGTCAGTTGTATTAGAATTGAATGTGTCACTTGTAGCAGGGAAGATTGTGTCATTGTAGAGCTGAATGTGTTACACGTAGTAGTGCTGAGTGTTACATGTAGTAGAGCTGAGTGTGTCACTTGTAGCAGTAGTGAGTGTGTTACATGTAGTACAGCTGAGTGTGTCACTTGTAGCAGTAGTGAGTGTGTTACATGTAGTAGAGCTGAGTGTCACATTTAGTAGAGCTGATTGTGTCACTTGTAGCAGAAGTGAGTGTCTTACATGTAGTACAGCTGGGTGTGTCACATTTAGTAGAGCTGAGTGTGTTACATGGAGTAGGGCTGAGTGAGTTTGTCACATGTCTTAAAGCTGATTCTAAACCTGATGTGTGGATTTGCATAGGACTGCAGGTTACACGATGCTGCACAGCGCTACTCTGCTCCATCTGTATCCGTATGCCGGAGGCTCCACTGCTCAGAGGAGATCCGAGGTCTTCTAGTGTCTGTACCATGAGGGGTTACACGAGGGGGTAGAAAAGTTTCTGATGCCTATTGTTAGTTTGGTCAGGGATCAGCAGAGAGATAGATAATACCAGGGAAGATAACAGCCCCTATAGCGCCTGCATATACCACAGCAGGCACCGGACCTGTCCTGTGCGGTCCTGCCCCATACCCCCAGTGATGATTGGGCACGGTCACTCCATGTTCTACTATTTGGGTGCGATGCGGTTTTCATACAGATGTAATGTGGGGGCAGAACAGGAATGGAGATAATTCCGGCCTTTGCCTTCACAGGGCCGGGTCCTGCAGTACCCTGTACATGATGGAGACCCCACTATGGCTCCACCTGTGTCCTCAGCCCGCAGTCACGGCTGGAGGTGCACGCTCTGCCGCCGGTCTAGTGTAGGCAGATGTAGCAGAGCTGATGCCGACTCATTAGATCCTGTATTGTATCTGAGCAGAGCCATCAACACAAGACAACTCTAAAATAATATCCAAAAACAAGTGAAAAAGTTAATCGTCCGTCGGCTGGTGGCTTCCGCACAACATTACTATCCGTCTGAACACAGCTGTAGGAGTTAGGGGAGGTGCGTCAGGTAGCTCCGTCACGTCCAGCCTTCCTCCACCCCCCTGTTTTGGCCCCTCCTCACACTTGTGCTGAGTGTGGGCTGTCTGGCTCCCCCCTGCAGGGCCCCGCCGCTAGTGCTGCTGCTAGTGGGACACCTTGGCATTGTGGCAGCGGCAGGGGGAGGCTGCACATGCCCGGCTAGCTGCCCCTCTCACCCGGGACTCTACTTGTGGCACATGCACTGGCTCTCCCGGCACTTCCCCCGCCGCCTGGAAACTACTTGGAAGTGGATTTGTACGTAAAGTAGTGGACTGCACTGCACCCATTGGCATCGCTGCCCGCACCCCTGAGCACCGGGCTGTATGCGGGGAGAAAGCCACGAACCATGACCTGTGTCCGGATCTCAGCGGCTCCGGTCCTGCTGGCACTGCTGATCAGCTGTCACCTGGGCACAGCCCTGGCAGGTAATGAGGGGCATCTTATAGGGCACCAGGCGTGGCAGTGCCAGGAGAGGGGTCACAGGATGGGCACATCCATCATACATATAGTATGACCTGGGCACAATTGTTAGAACTTCCTCCCTATTACTTATTATCACTGAATATTTCCCATCATTATTTTATTGTATAAAACATCCAATACCTCATCTCCATCATTAATACGGATCCCCATGGATTGAAAGGGTTAATCGCAATCCGTCTCCAATAACTGGCAGAGAATTGGGTGACTCTGGTAACTTTGTGTATGCAGAGCTGAGTGTGTCATGTGCAATGCAGGTAACTACCCCTGATGTGTGGATTTACATAGGACTGCAGGTAACATGTGCTAAACTCTGCTCCATCCCTATGTACATGGCGGGGGCTCCACTGCGCAGAAGATTTTATTCTCCACACATTAGAGATTAACCCTCATCAAATGACTGCTTGTTGTCTTCTCAGTGCCGTAAAGGGTTAATGAAGCCTAATAGTTGTGTAGCATGGGGGGGGTGGGTGGAAAAGTTTTAGTAGTAGCTGATTCCTAGTGTTTGTGTGGTCAGGGATTAGCAGAGAGATAGATAACACCAGGGGAGATTCAGCTGCCTGATAACAATTCAGTAAGGAGCTTAGAAAAGGGTTAAAAGTCCCTAAAGCGCCAACATATACCGCAGCAGACCCTGGGCCTGTCTTTGGTTGGGCATGTGCTTTCCATATATCCCATTGATGATTGGGAATTGTCACTCCTTGTACTTGTATTTGGTGATCTGTGATCTGAATTATCCAAGTCTTCTCCGCGATGATTCCTTTTAGATGTTGTTTTCTGTTTTTTGGATGAGTAAAGTTGTAATGTGGTGGGAAAACAGTAATTGAACTAATTCTGGTGTTTGCCCTTCACATTGCCGGCTCCTGCAGTGCTGTGTACTCTCTGCTCATGTGGAAAGAAGATGTGGCTGTGCCCTCCGGCTCCACCTGTATCCTCAGGACATAACTGGAGGTGCACGCTCTGCCGCAGAGATTATAGAGACTGGTGTGTGCAGATGTAGCAGAGCTGATGCTGTTGTTGAGTCAGTAGGTCTTGTATATTGATATAGCAGATCAGAGCAGAACCGTCTCATCAGAGACCAAACCCAATATTTTGTAATTATGTCTTTATAACCCTTAATGCTGAAATGTCACATATTGGAGGAGTCATCCTTCTCTGGATACTTTGTACACTGTGATACAATGTGGTAGGCATAGGCTATGGCCGCTCGGTGATGGGATCATTGTAACGAGGGTGTTCTGCTGGGTTTCTACATGATAAGCAATGGCTGGTATCTTAATATTGAAGTCCGAAAGCAGCATTAGCCTCCCCCAATCATCCATAGAAAGCGGTTTTGTAATACAAACTATTGCAGCTCTGCTATATAGTGACTTTATCACATGATGGCACTGCCATGTGCGGTCATGCTAGTAACTGCAGATGCACAGTTGCCACAAATTTGGATTGGGCCTTATAAAATATAGTATAAAAGACTGGAAATTATAGTTTTGTCACTTTCTTAGGAACAGAGACATTGGAGTTACAGCTAGTAGCTCTGTAGCCACCTTTTTTTGCATGCTGGTATACTTGACGCCCAGTTTGGACAATCTCTGCACACCCTACTTTGTGCATGCAAAATCGTCTGTTTGCATAAGATGTAAATGAGAAGACTGGTCCACGTGAAGGTTTTGTCTGCATACAGTTAGGCTGTGATCAGGGCTGGGCTTCTTCTCTAGTAATCCTCTAGGATTTTCATAATCTGATGGAAATATCTGCAAGTTCCGACAATGCAAATCTCTGAAAAGACCAGGAAACCTCCTTAGTTATGGAGCAGCCTGGGGAGTCATGTTCCCCCCCCTCTATGATACAAGAAAATGGTTCTCTGTAATAAGTGCCTCTCTCTTGTTTTCTTACTTTGCCCTTTGGTGAAGAGATTGCTAATAGAAATCTGATTAGACTGAGGCTTTAATGGTAAAGAAACATGTAACGTAAAGGTCGCGTAGTGCTGCGTTACCTTCGGTTATGGGGGCGATGGATTAGGGGTCATTAATACTATTCCGTCTCTCTGGACTTTATCTCTATTATTTCGATGGGTATTTTGTTGCTATTAGTTTGTTGTCACAGGTTTATTGTTATTTATTGCAACTTTTTTTTTAATAGATAAATATTTCTATTGTTTGTTTAGTTTACTGCTCACTAGCCAACGTAATTACAGTATATATATGATCCTTAGTATGTTCTTATCTTAAGTAGGGAAAGCTGGGTGATGACTTCCAGGGCTGGAGGCCATAGTGTGCAGTACTATGTTTCTCCTTAGAGTGTACCAGACATGCTAGTCCAGGGTGCTCCTGCCATAAGGACCTGTTTAGGATTGTACAGCAGGTCCCACTCTCTTAGGGTGCTGTCACACGGTGGGTTCTTGCGTTTTTACATATTTACCATGCATTTGGCTGGTTTGAATTTGTTTGTCTTAATTTGTGGAAGTTTAAGTAGCTCTGAACAAATTAATATAGGATTCAAACCAGCGAAACGCACGGTGAACATTCAAAACTCATGCGTTTTCAGTGCGATTAAAAATACACCAAGAAGTGACCAAGAACACACGTGTGACAGCACCCTTATGGCTGTCCATAGTTGGCTGTCTGAAGTCTTTTCCAAAACTCCTTACCCCCAGCCATGTGTGCATATGATCTGAATGAGCGTTAAAATGATTGGTTAGTCCCATGAAACTTTCAGCTAACGATTTTTTTAATTGTTTATGTAATGGGACCAATTAAAATTTGCCGGTGGCATCCTTGGCATTTAGTGGCCTAAAATGGTTGTGGCGCTTTAAGCTGTTCCACTTAGGCAGTTACGTGACCCCATACATGAAATGATCATATGTAATACCAAGTGGAGCCGGTATAGAATTTGTGGTGGTGTGTGGTTAAGTCAAGACACTTAATGCTAATTCTCTTTAGTGACTGGATCCTGTGTTTTACTGTTTCCATAGTGTCTGTTACCCAGCTTTCCAAGTATCCCGACTGGACATTCTAGTTTATCCTGCAACAACACAATGCCTATACAAATATTAGTTCATCATTAGAAAGGTATGCCATGGAGAAGACCAGGAAGGGGGGGAAGGAGGGAGTTGTAGTTGGAGACCATATTGATTGCAAATTTCCCAAATACAAATTTAATGGTGAATTGGGTGGAGGGGGCTCTCTGTACATAGACAACAAATGCAGGAGTCATGAGCCACTTACATGAATTGCAGGTTATTAACACGTTTATGATCATAGTTGCTGTAGCTACCTGGTAGCAGACGCCGTCTGTGTCACGTAAATGTGGTCACAATTGACAGGGGCCAGGTACTGCAATGTTTCATGTCCCAGAGATTAGTGGTGACAAATGGATGCTTCTGTGATTGAGATCTCCTGAATGCTGGGGACTGTTTACTTAGGTTGGTAATCTGCACTGGGAGAGATGGTTGTCACACCCTGAACATGACAGGCCAGATAATAAGATGTTTCCATCGCCTCCTCACTCTGAGTAATAGTGGCGACACAATTATTTGGGTGCTTTGTGGATGAAGTGTTGGGCTGACTCCACTTGGGTTTCCAGAGGATGCTATCAACCTGACCATACAACTGGTTCTGTTCTATGGTCACTCTTAAAACAGCCTCAAATATTGGGTCAAATAGTGTTGGTTATTTTGGTAGTTCTGGAAAGAGAGGCAAATGATGGCAACTCAGATTTGCCAAATATTGCCAGTTTCCATCTCATAGTCCTGCAACATTACCCTCTATGATTTGCCTTGAATTGTTATTAATAGTTGCAGACCTCAGCTGTATTTTTCTTAAAGGAATATGTCTTTTTTTTTTGTTTGATGCAGTTACCACAATTATTATAAAACATTTCCCCCTAAAATTGTATCTTGGTTCTTAATTGATTTAAAGGGAAGACCACCAACAATAATTGTTCTTGGCTGGACCCACAGCTTCGTTTACAATGTACTGGCCAAACCGGCTACTGCAGCCTTCTCATAATAATACTCTTTAAAGAGCCATCATATTCCGTAGCACTTTACAAATCAATGGGGACATATACAAATAAAATAAGACATTACAGAGTACAAACAGTCATATGGAACAATAGGAGTAAGGACCCTGCTTGCAAGAGCTTACAGTCTATGACAATTTGTGATGATGCTGCAGCCTCGCTCCCATTGATGATGATGCTGCAGCCTCGTCCATTGATGATGAGATGCCAGCATCGCTTACCATTGATGATGATGCTGCAGCCTCGCTCCCATTGATGATGATGCTGCAGCCTCGCTAATTTGCAGCAGTGAACACATGATCTTTGGGGTGTGACACCTGGCACCCCTATAGGTCTTATCTGTCTTGTGCTGGTATGGTCTTCCATATACCTGGAACACAGCAGAAACGCTATGGAAACAAACATTAGTGGTGATATAAATATCCTATAGGATAAAGGTTCCCTTAATATAAGTGACAATGTGGGTGGCAGATCTATGAGGGGATTGCCATTAGACATCATAGCGTGTTCCTAGTATATAATATATCCAATAAATTGACGCTTGGTAAGTCTGCAACTTGTAAGTGGCGCAACTGTTTTCAAAGGAGAAGTTTTTGTTCTAACCACTCGTTTTTATTCCCAATCAGTCACTGCCCAATATCAAACTAGAGACTATCGCTGTCCTCTGCCTAAATCTTCCTTATGTGGCTGCACCCCTGTGAGATGCTTTGGTTACACTATGCAAGAGATGAAGATTACTCACACTCAGAACAAAGATAGATTCATGGGAAAATAATATGGTTGAAGCCCAATAAAACATATATAGCTGCAGCATAGGCTGGCCTCTGGAGCTCCTCTATGGGGCCAAGCTTTCTTATTGAAATTTGGAAGTTATTGGAAGTTGTTGTTTTTTGTTTTTTTTTTAGTAGAACAGGTTTGTTTGTTTTTGCCTTGAGAATAAATATTTTTATGATTTTTTTTAATCTCTTTTTTTATTCCAACAATTGATATTTTCTCTGGTATATAAACGGTTTTCTCTACTTGCAGGTTATATTCTTAGAATATGCTATCGCTTAGGTTGTGGGACCTCTGGGAACCACATAATCCTGGGGTCACCTTTGTATTCACAGAACTGCAACCACTCCCATTCACTGTATTTCCTAAGCAACATGTGGCTGCCTCGCTGGTAGAGACATTTTTCACAGGATCAAGACCCCCCTAGTTTGACACCCACAAAATGATATACTAGCAATACTTCTAAGGTTGGAATTTTGTAATTGATTGTCAACAATTTTTTTTTACATCTATTGAAACCAATACAGCCTGATGTACGATATGTATAGGAGATATGGCCGTCTTAGTCGCAATGTTTCAACCTGCCCACATCAATATGACGTCTACATGCTTGTTTGGTGTAATATTATCAATGCATTGTTTCTTTTTCCCCATTAATCGCTTTGATTGTTCAGAGCATTATTAGTTGATTGAAGTCAGTTTTCGTGCACTTAGTGCAGGAACAGATCTGCTAATGCCGAGTCTTTTGCATTATTTAAATTGTAATTCTCTAACAAATCTCATTTTTAGAAATAGGATTGTTTTTGATGGACTTTGATGACGGGAGCAATTGGGAGATAATTTGTTCATATATGAAGTGAATTGTTGGAATTTAATAATATATACTTTTTTCTTTTTCTTAAACTTTCTTTTTTTCTTTCTTTTTTTTTTGCAATGATCTTGTTAATCATAACATAATTTTTTTCAGAATTAAAAAAAAAAAAAGCCAAACAGCGTAAGCAGACATTGTCTGGTGCCAGGAAGCACACTGCCGTTGAATTTTTGTTAGGGCATAGAAGCTAAAGCTGCTAATGAAGTGCTAATATATGCTCATACACTTTTTGATGAGTCAAAGTGACACTTAAAAATGAGATAAAGGCTGGTTGCTAAAAATAATTGTCTTCTCAGCTAAGATGTAACTTACAGCAGAAACTAATGTATGTGACATGTAAACACTAACACTTATAAATGATCCGTAGAAAAACACATCTTTATAGATCTCTAAATGATGGCCTCCGGTGGTGGCTTTTCTCAAGGAGAGCAAAAAGGATTGGATGTGAAAATTCAACATGCTCTGTCCTTTTCTTTAAGAATAAAAGGTAGTGTTAAAAGTGTTGTTTCGGTGGCAAGCACACAGTTTCTGTAAATCTGATCCCAATAATTTGGGATGTTCTATTGACAACCCCATTTTCAAAATGGTCACATGTGACTTCATATAGGGGCGTGACTTGTGAGGGTGTAGTCATAACCAGGCCCTAAAGGCTTAGGGGACCTATAAAGTTTCACTTTCTAAGATGGGAGGACTAGAACTATAAACCATAGATTCTAGTCAGGGACCTTGCACTGGGGCCCTAAAGCTTAGAGAAAAACTACAATTTCAAAATGGTCATTCTGACCTAAACATACCATTACACAGGAGTAGCACATAAATCTGCAGTTTCGTAAAAAAAAAACTATTTCTACACTAGGCAAATGACCTCATTCGATGCTCCTGGGCTCCTGACACAGGGAGCATGATGCTTGTTCATGATCATAACAATGCACGAGCCTTGCATGCTTCGAACTTCTCACTCCCGAGAGCCAGTGACGTCACCGAGCTCTCAGAAGCACTGGCGCACGTGCACTGTATCTTCATTACGCACAGCCGTCTGCTTTGCAGTGAGGCCGTGCGAAATGAAGTTACAGTGCGCATGCGCCAGTGCTTCCTAGAGCTCGGTGACATCACCGGCTCTCGGAAGGGTTGGTGGGGGGAGAAGTTTCCAGCACACAAGGCGCGTGCGTTGTTATGATCATGACCGAACGCCTAGTTTCATGGGCCCAGGAGCACCGAATGGGCTCATTTGCCTAGTGTATAAATCAATTTTTTTTTTTTACGAAACTGTGGATTTGTGTGCCCTATTGAGACAACCTCGAGCATCAGCTTACCTACCCCTGTGTAAAGGGATGTCTGCTAGATTTCTTTAAAGTTACGTTATTGACTCCGTAGCTTGTGAAACAGGGTTGTGGCTCACAGTTTCCAAAGCCATGGTGTGCCATCATCATAAATGAATGAACTCATATATGTATGTCCACATGGTTTTCAGTCATACGTGGGGGCACTTCAGCTATGAAACATGCAACCCCAGCCTTAGTACAGATATCACTTTTTAGCAGGTTTGCAATTGAGGCCAAGTTTTCCCATCAGACCCATCACCTGGAGCCAGCACTGGTCAGGCTTGCAGATTCTGTGGCTGGATTTATTAATTAAGTAATTACTCCCATGTCCCTAGATTGAAGTGTAAGATCACAACTATATACAGAAGCTTTGGTAAAATTTCCAGTGATTTTATTATACTCATGCCTCATGTAAAGCGAATTATTTACAACACACGACATCCAGGAATAATGGCTATGCAGTGTTCTTGAAGCATCAGTCGCAGGTTAAATTGATGATTCAATAATGTTACATTAGAGAAAATTAATGCAGGGTTATGCATAACTCATCTCGGCGATGTAATGCTTTGCCATCTAGTAACTTCTATGTTTCCTCATTGTGGGAAAGGCTTCTGCTGTTATGATGTCATCTGTTGTTATATTGTCAAAAGTGAACCTTGTTGATCAGCTGTATTTAGCTATGTTATAGCGGTGTGTTGGGTACATACACGTGATCACCCTCCTCCTACTTCAAATATTTAGTTAAGGATAAATTATTAATCTTAGAAATCTTCCATCGAAGTCCATCATGATAAACCAGGGACACTTACTCATAGATGCAGGCACTGGGACTATGGTAATCGTCATATTTTGCTATCCATTGCATCCTTCCTATTAAAACCAACAATTACATTTATGCTAATGAGGCCTGAAGGGCTATGGGGGTGTTGCCAGAGCCCCTTTATGCTGCAGCTGCACAGGCTGTTGAAGCTGGATGAAATCCCTTTATGATCAGCTGGTTGCACCTCAGGGTACTTAGTCAACCATACTTTAAACTTAATATTATTATTTTGCCACAAGCAGACCACCACGAAATTATATCAGAGCAAAATTATTGTACAAATAAACATGGAAAAGAATCCATGCCACTGCAACCTGATAACCCAAATCCATGGTCATTGAGAGCCGTGTGCGCTCAGGTTCTTTCCATAACTTATGCAGGTTTTTAAAATTGCAGGAAGTACTGTGTAGCATATTTGTAGGAAGTCCAAATCTCTCAGAGCTGTCATCTCCTGACCCGGAAAACCAGAATTATAAGGAGGTCAGGAAGGATTATTTTCATACAATTTCCTACATTTTTTTCAAATATCTCAGTAAGGAAAACGGGCGTTTGAATGAGTTTGACTTTTAAGAAGACTTAGATTCTCAATGGAAAAGGAAACCTGTCATCAGGTCTCTGTTACTATTTCTGTCACCACTACCTGTTGGAGCAACTCACAAGGATCCCATCCCAGCCTTTATCTAATCAATTCATACATTAATCATTGTAAAATCATCTATACTTTATTATGTAAATGAGGCTGGTCACATGGTCAGGGGCAGTGATGTCACCCCTGTTCCCCCTCCCCTCTCCTCCCCCTGCTCATGTCTGTGTGTAATGTTTAGTAAAGCATTGCTAGTGTCTGTGCTTTATCTGCTGACATACTGCATCCTCCTAATACACATGTGTGAGACACAGACATCAGCTACACAAGTACCTGACATGTTCTGCTATAACATGGCTGCCTGGAGCTGTTGTATCTCTCCTATATATACACACACACACACACACACACACACACACACACACACACACACACGCTGCAGGGGGCCGCCAGCACCAGGAAGCACATGGAGAAGCCATTACACCATTATACCTCACATCATTATACAGGCTTTCAGTCAAGCCTTGGGGGGTGTGGCTGTACCTCCCACTCATGAATAAACTAGACAGCTTGAATATGATAATGACTCATTGGACATCTCACAGGTCATTTGCATACAGCTTTAGGACCTCATTGCTTAAGTTTACAGGCATTTAGAGGGACAATGAAGGGATAGAGGCAATGCTCTCTAATGGCAGTTTATGAAAATATATTTAGTTTAGGGGGTTATTTACTTTTTAAGTAAATGCTTCTACACACTACCAGAATCTAGTAGTCCGGATTGATAATCAGTAGTAAGGGTAATTCTTAGTTAGTTTCAGGAGATTTGACCTTAGTGGTAGTTTTGGAAAAGTAAATGTATAATGGGATATCGCACTATTTATCATGTAGACCGTAGGTCTGCACTGATGACATAGGATAGAGTGTGTGTCATCTATATGAAGCTTGCCATACATTCTGTCTGCTCCATGTTATGCACAATGGTACGTTCTGCAGGCAGGACATAACCTTTTCCAGATTCTTCTTCTAATCCATCAAAGATGTGAATTTAGTGGTGTCAGAGCCAGTAAGCCTCCTTTACTACATCATCACATTTCCACAACTGAAGTTGGCATCCCATGTTCTGTACAGCTCAGCAATAACTATAAAATGTGCATCTTTTGCCAGACTGCAGGCATCGCCCAGGCCAACCAAGCGCACATCTCCTCCATATTCAGACCTTAGTTCCTGGCACCCGGTTCTAGGGAAACTGCTATGTTTGTAAAATACACAGATTCTGAATAGTTGATATATTTTTTCACATGGCCCAGGTTTGGGGCTTGCAAAGCGAATCTCCTCAAGGCTCAGTGCGTGCGTCATTGTTCCTGACAATCCCTGACACAGTATAACAGGAATTTTGCTCATAACCAGAGAATTGTTAGAACACACAATGTCATTTAAATAGGCTCCTCTGAGACACAAGGTTCTCTCTGTGCTCTTTATAACGTAATGATATGGTAATGCAGCAAATATAGGGATCCTGCTGCCAGCAGTTCTGAGGGCTTACCTGGGGGCCTAGCAGTACTTGGCATCATCCAGAGTTTACTCAACTTTGTATTCTCTTCTCTCACCAAGCTAAAATGAAGTAGGAATTCATTTTTTTAAATTTTTTTAATGATGGCTAAAATTTTAACAGCTTTTTCGACTGCTTTAATGGGGACGTCCGGCAAGATGAAAAGTTTCATTGTGCTGAAGATACTGTACAGGGAGAGGCTTGGCGCCATAGCAGCTTTCTGCTTCAAGCGCTCCTTCTTCTTAAAAAAATATATAGACATATTTATGTGCTATTTTGCTATCCTTTTCCCCCAACATATCTGAGCTACCGGCTCAATTGTGTGCTGTGGAAGATGTGCACTGTTATAAACATATTATTCTGTACAATGTGCAGCATAATCTGCACGTAATTCTGCACATCCTCCATTCTTTAGAATGACCCGGGCCCCCTGACACTGCGGGCCCCATAGCAGCCACTATAGCCCTTACTTTTGTAGTAGAGCCACAGGTCTATCATGTCCAACGTATTATTGTTTGTTAGGGTAATGCTCACAAAGGTAGACTGATAATGCCGGAGGCACACTCACACAGGGGACTATTTCCTGAATGGGAGACCCAATAAATTCAGTCCTCCTTACTTTATTTATTGGAATTCGCAAATGGGTGGAAAATGGTTACATAACAAAAGTTTCATAAGTGTTTTAACATATGGGCAATATATTTACCCTTTTTGGAATCCTTGAAATCATCTTTGGGGAAATCATCCAGAACATCTATGGGTTTAATGATCATTGAATAAGTATTTGAAAACCTTTCAGAAAAAAAACTGTCGCATAAACAAACCTTCCTAGGGGGGGATAATTCCTAAAATGGTGATTGTCCAAAAGAGATTAATTAATCACCGAATAATCCAAGAAACCTGTATCCATCTGTTACTTATTGACCTCCAAAACATAAATACCCACTTATTGTGATAATGTAATACTGAAGGACCAAATATAGCTATGGAGATCTGAATATATTACAGTCAAGACACCTCATTGCCAAAATAGATATTTTTTAGATGTAGATATATCTATCAATAACTAGGTAGATTCCAATTGACCCATAATAAGGAAACTGTTCCTTCCTGACTCATTTGGCCACAAACAGTTGAGTTGTACATAGGATAAGAATTTAGGGATTTATTCTGACTGCCATAGATGCCCATGTAGACACTTAGTAGGTGGTTAAAGAATTTACTGTTCTAAAGAGAGAAAAAAAAACTAAGGTGTTTACCGGGATTGGAAATTTGTTCACTGTTGACCCAAGGGTTTGTAAAAATAATAAGTTATTTACATGGTCTGTATTTGTACACAGAGGCTCGGTGGTGCTGTCACTGATAAAACTCTCTATGTCAACACCATCTATATTTATTATATTAAATATAGAATTATATTTACACCACCTTGGCTCAGTTGTCTGGTCCCTTAGGCTTGTATGAGTAATTAAGGCATGAGGTTCTGAATGAAGTTCACATTGTAAACCTAGTGGGTTCCCTATGTAAAATAACTAAGTTTTGGACCTGGGGTGCCTCTATCCAATGGTGGTTTAAAATCCTCTGATGGCAATGGCAGAACCATTGTCGACTAAGACCTGTTGCCCATGATAGGCTTTGGGGCAAGAAACTTGCTCTGTTTACCATTACCAATAGTTTACCATGATAGGAAGCAGCTTGAAAAGTAAATCCCGAAATCAACGCTTCAATGAAATAAACTTCTTTTCTGTTTTTGCTTACCAGTCACTGTAATAGAATATTTTGTCATCAAACACATGATGGACTTAAGCAGGAGGAATGTTCTTTTATAGCCACATTCTCGGGATCCTCTGAAAAAAATTTGCAATGTTTCATTTGGAGGTAAATGTCAACTTGCTTAAAACTGCTCCAATCTGGATTGGAAAACCACCTTGTTTTGCCACTTTCAGGTTATACGCAGCATTGCTAAGCGACGGGTGGCAGGGTGCGGAGTGATGAGGTGTTTTATGAGGTGGCAGAACGCTGCACCGTGATTAGATCTAGCGCTAGTCCCAATGACCTAACCTGATGTAATCCCATTTTATTCCTCACCCTGCCAGAGGGGCTCACAACTGCCTTCTTATGAACACAAGTGGTTTCACACATATGACATTAAGTGCTGTAGATGGAGTACTTGCCGGGGTGTATTTGTTACTTGAAGGCAGCTAAATCATATCACAGTTCTGCAGGGACACAAGGTTGTCTTTTATTTTGACATCACGCATGCCGCGTTGATGTGATGATAGATGCTTATCTCAAGATCCATGTTGATTACTGTCCCTTATGGCGTAAATTTCCTATATTTTTTCCCCCTGACTTTGTACATGCTGACATGACTTTGGAACTAGTCACCTTGAGTGTATGGATTTATCGAAGGGACTATTTTTACTGCTGACTCAATTGCAGTATCTGGGGGACGGGGAGGGGTCAGAAGCTTAAAACAAAAATGTAACCAGAATTTGTCTTATTTTATTGGTGACTGGAATTGTTCCTACCGAACCAGTGTAGCATTCATAACTTAGACACCTACCAGTCTGATAAATACAGTATAATATAAATATGAGCCACAGGCAAGGCTAAAAAGTTCAGTTTCTTCTCTAATATGTGTAATTTAGAAACTGAAATTGTATAACATAATTCTGTATATAATGTTCAGGTTTTTTTTAGCTAATGCCATGGTGACCTTTTTGCAAGTTATCAATTATACCGCAGTCTTATCCACTATGATGTTAAAAGCAAATATAGACCAGGCATCTCTAAGCCATAGGACCAAAGAAAGGCCACCATACTACTGTATATTTGAAAGCCAATTTAATTTGTCATGGTAATGGTCAGATGTTTTTTTTTTTTTTTGGCCATTTTTCTTGTTATTAATGATTTTCAATAGGAAATCTCCTCAAATCTGTCTCTTTATGCACCAGCTCTTTATGTGCCCCCTGCCTAGTTAATGCCCAAGAGTGGTACGTTACCGTGCCGGCCCACTCCAAAGCCTGTTGGAGCCCACTTATTGCCTCTTCCCGCCTACTTGGCGAGGATGTGGCTTAATGGGGGGGAAAAGTTTCAGTACCAGGACTTGAGAAATCCTTCCCTAATGTGTCCTTGTTTACATAGGGTTCCTTTTTGTTACCCTCTGAGACATGAGATTGTTATCCCCTATCATGTGACTAGAGGGCAACGTGAAAGCTGGGTTCAATGCCTCCTAATATCGACATAAGTGGGACCCAATGTGATCAGGGATTAATGTGAGCTTAATCAGCACTGTGTAATATTTTTTATAGCGAATAAAATTAGTTCATAATACAATGCATCAGTATTCCTCATCAGTGGATATATATACATTTGAGTTTGAGTTTATTTTGTCTCTTTTTTTTTCATGATCCTAAACTACCTTTGATTTGTTAACTTGAGTGGTCTTGTAGATGATAACAGCGAGAGGAAGGCCGATCAGAACGGTTCCTGTTTTTTTTTCTGATAGTTTTATGTCCTCCTTATTCACAAAGGGCTTGGACTGTTATTTATAAGGCATGAACTACCGGGCATAAAACTTGTACAGCTCTCCCGAGAGAAGCTACAAATGCCTTGAAGACCACTTTGAACAAAAGTATCACTTTATGGTAGCCACTTTATTGGGAAGATATGTTCCTTTGCGTGAGGCCGAAGCTTCAAGGGCTTGTTACTATACGGAATACAAGCATGATGAGTTCATTACGGCATATGTTAAAGCTATAAAGTCATGGGACCCTGCTGTTCTTCATCCCGCACATCCTCTCTCTTACTGCGGTGGTAAAGTGAGTGAACACATTTGCTGAAGTGTGGTGTAAATCACATTGACCTCCTCCTCCATTATATGATATGTCATCTAAGGCCCCTTCCCTCCTCTTTCTAGACTTTCTCTTTGTTTTTCACTCCCTACACTTCACTCTTAACAGCTTTGGGGCCTGTAGAAGCTCCTATATGATGCTGCTTAACAAAGGGGACCTTATTTCCATCTCTTTAGCTATGTGAATATACACTTGTGCTATTCAAAGGCAAGTTGGTGGTGTTCACCCCCTTTGTCTATCGCACAGCAGGCACTTTTTGTTAGTTTTTTTTTTTTTTGTTTTGTTGTTGTGTTTCATCCCATTCTCTTGACAGGTTTTTCACATTTTTGGGCAGTTTACTAACCAGTAGTTTTGGTGTGTTTTGGATGTGTATTTTATGTGCTATATTCTATACAATAATGACTAGCACTGTGAGGCTATAGATAAATGTGTCTGATATCTAGGCATACATATGGATTCTATCTATATAACACGCTTAGTAAGCAGAGCTCGCACTGTATGTCACACTATTTGGTTGACATTACCATTCATCAGTTGTCTTTACAGGCATTATCTTTCATTTCTTCAATATTTGCAGACATGTTTAAGGTGGAACATTTGCAGAAGCCATTGTGAACTGCCCCCTGATGTGTAAAATCAAACAAAAGCCTGTTACCAGAGACTAGTCCAAGCTGAGACCCCCTGCCCGGCTGTGTCTGACCCTGGCACTCGGGTGGAAGAAAAGAGCAAAGCATTCAATGAACTGACTCCCACTCCTGCTTGTAATTATTTTTGGGGAGTGTCTTTGCATGTCAATTTCAGAGACTATAAAACCTCTGCCGGAAGATATCACTGAAGGCCATATCTCTGGAGGATGGCTACAGGAAATAAAAGCACCATCAACAATATCTTTGTATTTCAGCATATCACAAGGGTGATATAGACTCCAATTGGCTCTCTATGTGTGCCACTGATTGGCACATGACAGGTTAACATAATGCTTATTGGAATTTATTATACATGGATAATAAATCAGAAGAACACTGTGTCCCCAATGTAGCAAAGTGATCTTGAATTCTTAATTTTCTACGTAATAATCTTCCATAAAATGGAAAGGCGTATGTGCAGAGAATGATTCATTTTGTGTGTAGGCAGGCAATGTACTTTTTCTGATTATGTCCTAAAATCTACTCCTGTCAAAGTCCATGTATTCTCCTACAGAAAGAGTGTTACAGGATTAGAAGCATTTCACTTTTTGCAGTGAAAGTGGATAAATATTCTTGATATACATGGTTGTTGGGAGTTGATGGACTACTGTAGGCAAATCGTGGGCCGCAAAACAATGGAGCCATGGTCATCGGCATGTGAGCTCACACCCCATGGCTGGAGAAACAACCGCACAAGCTGCTAATGCACTGGACTGGGATCTGATGAGTATTGCGGCTCAGGCAGTTGGCTCATGCATGGGGTTGTGGATACCATGGGCATGTGTGAGAGCCTATGGAAATAATGCCTATCCCCAAACTATGTTCACATGGACAAGGCCTTGGATTTCTTCAGAACTCGGCGTTCTCCATCGTAAGTCAACAGGTTCCATTGAATTCTACTAGGATGAATTGTTTAATGGGTCCAGCAAGAGTTAATGTTTTTTGTTACAAATGAATACCGCAAAGAATTTAATAGTTTATGTTGGGATTTTCTGTGCAGTGAGAATTTTGGTAGCACCCTCTATCGATTTTCTGACGATTGACTATCACATTGTTATGGAGATGCTTCTGCATATGTCTCAATAAAATAAGCACATAGAACATTACTTATTTATACATTTCTGACCAATCCCTGTAGATGCCAGTGCCTTAGGCATAACATTGCCATATGCTTTGATCCAACATTTTATACGGCTCTCCCTCCAAAAAATTCAAATAAAAAGTGGTTTACTTATATTTTTTGGTCTTTTTTTTTTTTTTTGAAGATCTGTAATTTTAGTACATCAATACTAATAGCTATATTTTGATGTGTTTGAACCCGTCAATCAGCGCTGTCATGTTAATAAACTAAGGGAAATATTTTGCCTCAAGCTGAGTTTCTACTCTGACATAAAGCTATTAACATCAAAGGCATTTCTCTGGGCTCTTCCCTGCTAAGCATATGATGAACACCCCGGTAGCGTGCAGGATATGATCAGCGGGTTTTAGTGCCATCACACACTGTGAAATGGTGACCAGGGTAGTTTTTAAAGAAGCTCCTCTAGCCCCCACCCAGACTGCTTTTGTTACTTCAAGTACGCATGCAGAGCTACTGAGTTAAGAAGAGGACAGATGAATTGTTAGGCTGAGAGAACCATGAAGAATCACATTTTTGGAAGTTTAATGGGTTTAAGACCCATCTGCCTCCAGGGATAATGGCCTCCTGTGAAGGCCACCAAATGAGACATTTTTATGGCTGTAGCCATGTAAACAATATAAGTTCCAAAAACAAAGAATCCCAAAAAAACTGTATACAGTATGAAGTTCAGAGCATAAATTCTGTTAAATTTTTTTCAGGATCTTCAGAAATGAGCCATAGTTTAAGACTGCAGCTAGACATTGTGGCTATCCCTTGATCGGTGGACACTGATGGCCAATTATAGCACAAATTTGCTGGAATTTATAGTTTCCTGTCACCATACCCTGTATTATTTCTAGACTATATTGTCTAAAGTTGTAGATGCTCACTGAATTATATATGGCTAAATCCATCAATTTCAACAGGACCATTCAAGGGGTATAAGGATGCTGTGATTTACTCTGAGGAGATGTCAGAGGAATGAAGGATAAGCAAGTTGCATTTTAACATGCCTGATCCTTTCTGAGGAGATACAGCCCATCACCTCAGACGTGATAGCATTGTGATATGCCTATACATAGTAGACAGAACAAGGTCGACCCATTGGCCACACATGTCTTATGACAAATGGTCAAATACAGGTGATATTTCGGGGAATGTTCTTTCAAAAAAGGCAAATCGGGGAAGCTATGTAAATGGTGTTACCAGCTTAACTCTTCTTATCTGTTCTGCTTTTTGTGGGAGTGTTGTTACAGATCTAATTACTGATTAGGGTGGCAGTGACTCCCAACAATCTCTTCCCAAGCCTAGGGCTCCTTATCTTGATTTTAGCTTGGATTCTCATACATAATCCACACGCTATACTTTTTTTTTTTGTTTTATGCAAAAGAAATAAGTTTAGTAAAATTTTTTTAATTCTTTTGCAAACCGATCAATTTACTGTCATCTCTTCCAATATTTCTGAAAATTAAATTATTGTCAAAGTCCTTTGCAGTGCTATAAGTGTGGTCACCGGATGTAAGCCAATATGTGGGTTTCCACAATCTATCCATCCATGTTTTGGGCATGGTTCATACAATAAGTGACCATGTAGTGCATGTTGGAGCCAGATGAGTGGAGGAGAACATTTAGCTCTCTACTACTCTGACTCCTGCTCTCTTCTGCCAGAGCCCTTTACAAGGCGGCTATGAGGCTAATGGCTTTAGAACAAAGCGGCCATCTGTTGTTCTCACCAGAAGTTATATAATCCCATTTAGAGCACAAACAAAACAATGTTCTAATAATGTTATGGTACGGGAGTAAACCCACGTGAGTGGTGCCATAGTACAGAAGAAGACTTCATCAATTCACATCTGGATATCAATTATTTATGCAGCCAGACTCTGCTGTGTGATATCAGAGTCTGATCCTTGCACAGAGGAAATTAGAAGAACTCTGTAGTTTGTTCCTAAGAGTGGCAGGAGGTCTTCACATCAGCAATGCAGGAGTCAGAACTTTTTATTTTATTTATGTTTTACGGTCTTGACAGCAAGCCATTTACTGGAGCGTGGATGCTGTTTGGCTACTACGTAAGACGCTTACTATAATTCCAGCTTAGCTCAGGGTCAGACGGAGCACACTGCTGAAAAGAGCAAGCCACCAATGATGAGTTGTTTGTGTTACGGAGACTGCAGCAGCCACATGTGAAATACTGTATTTAAAAATAAATAAATACATTTTTTGTGGTATTCATCAATTTATGGATGAATTCACTTAATTCAAGATGAAGCACAGGCCTCATGAAATTTCTTTCTATTTGTTTAACCCCCTTTTCAGCCATTCCTCTTATGTCCAACTGCATGGAACTCCTCTTTCTCCCACATTAATACATGTAGACAGACATTTGAGGGTTGTGGTTATCATTTTAACTTGCGTCTGGTCTTTGTCACATTTCCAGACATGGCTTCTGGAGAGTACAATGTTTGCATGTTCTTTCTATACTGTTTTGTGTTTTACTTTTGCCACATATCGTTGTGTTTGTTTCTTATGATCCATGTTTTATTGCACTAACATGTTTTCCTATGCAGTGCAAGTCATGAATGGTGTCTTGTATGTGCTTGCTTGCTTTATAAGGTCTCTAAAAATCTACCTCATGTTCTTCCAATAAGGCGTTCAGTGAGATACAAGAAACACATTTGTGATGGTTGCCTGCTTAGACCAGTGCGGGAGCTTTAGCCAAGAGGAGCACTTTCACTTCACCAAGTTCAGCTCTTAAGCAAGATTTCTCCTTGGTAACTTGAGCTAAGTGTTAATTACTGATACAATGAAAGCCTTGCCTGCTGCGCGCTCCTGAAAACAGAACTTGTGGAGCCTAAGGCTACATGTGAGTTTCAGCTTTCTTTTACATTAAAAATTATTTTCATTCTCGAGTTTTTCTTCTTTCTTGTGTATATTGGTAAACTTCCAAACCACAAGATTGAATTCTTTTACTTTAAAGATCATTTTAAAATTGTAGTCCTATAGCCCCCTCTAGATTGCTTCTGCTGGCCTTCAGACACCAAAAAAATGCATTGTGGGAATGCTAACAGTGAAGAATAGTCAACGTGGCCAACCAAAGAAGTGGGTGGTTGATCCATTGTGGTCTAATTTGAAGTTTGCACCTGGTTGTCGTCTAATGCTCACATTGGGAATATGTGCATCCCGGGGTTAAGTCTGGCATATTTCTAAGTTCTTAAAGACTTATTTTTTTCATTGGATAAAGCTGTTTATTTTTTTTGGTCTTTTCGCAATTGTGAATGTGGAAGGATCTACATTTTCTTTATGTTGGTGAAGGCACCGCATTCTTGAATGTAATTAAAGAGGTTTTCCAACCAAACAAGTTAACTTTCTGATTGGTGGGGGTCTTGGAACTTGGCAATCTTCGTCAGCTCCATAGAGAAGACTGGAGCAGAATGGACCCACTCATCTCGGGGAGCCCCATCGGATCCCTTGTTTTTGTGTTCTGTTGGGTTCTCATCTTTGAAACTCCCACCCAAGTTATGCTCTATCCTGTGGATAAGGCCTAACTTGTTTACTGGGAAAACCCCTTTAAGCTGCTGTATATACAGAGAGTAATACCATTTCCTCTGGGAGATTGTAGAGAAATTGAATAAGCACATGACTGTACATTACAAGCAGAATGATAGACACATCCTACACACATTTTTTTTTTCTCAACTTTTATTTATGTACTCATAGTCAATGAGCTCAGCCATGCGGACCTCATTTAATCAGCTTCTTCCACTTGAAAAGTTTTACTGTGTTTTTCCCTGTCTGCAGATTCTCAAGATGCAGCTGTTTCATAGGACCGCTGCTAGTCTTGGCCGTACAGGACGGAGAAGGCACTCACCAATTTAGCTTGTGCCTGTGGTATTTTAATATCCATCATGATCTCAGCCTTAGTTTATGTATTTCTACTTTACAGGTCAAAATACTGGAAGCAAAAAAGCACATTAGCAAATGTTTGAGTGGTTTTTCTGTTTATTTTGCTGATTACTTGTGGATGTCATATTATACCTCTCTAATGGAGCCGCAGTCAAACAGTTGCTGCTTTGAGATAATCAGGCAGCCCCTTCAAGGGAGTACAAAAAATAAACACAAAAAATATGTTGAGTGATAAATAGAGAGCGAAAAAGAATGGCCTTTTGTTTAATGTAAGGCAATGGGCTTGGTGGTTGACAAGGGACTGCTTAATGTCATAAACTCTTAAGGGGCATAAACATTAGAGAGAGTGGCATGCAACATACAGTGAAATGAGTCCAAACAGGACATCCAGACTTTTTCTGTAGTGTACCGTATATTCAGCAGTAAAAAGCAAACAACGGTAATCTCCACTTAGAGGTAAACGTCTTAATAGCAAGTCCACCCACATATTGATGACCTATCCTATGGATAAGGTTCTGGTAGTAAGAGTAAGGTATGCTTATATGATGCTGCTTTAAGCAACTTTTTCTAGATAGTTTAACTGTTTGAAAAGAAATAAAACCGAATGACCAACCCCACTGCTCAGGGACTTTGGAAGAAGATTAATAGTTATTGCAGGTTAAATTACATCAAAAGGGGCACTATCTCTAAGGTTTAATTACCAGGCTCAACAAGGCTTCTTGACTGTAAGAACTGTGAATCTGTGGAATAGCAGAGCTCAGGAGCTGGATATGGCGGGGACAGCAGAGAGCTTTAAAAAGGGCCTAGATGCCTCCCTGCAACAAAATAACATTGATGGTTATGTTATAATATAGAATTGTGTTCCATTACATCCCTTCTCTTCAGGACATTCCCATGTCTTCCTTTTTTCAACTGTACTTACTACTGTATATACTCGAGTATAAGCCGAGTTTTTCAGCACAATGAATGTGCTGAAAAACCCTAACTCGGCTTATACCCCCCTGGCAGGTCCTCGCAGGGACAGATAGCATTGATGGATAGAAGTTAGAAGAGGACCAGCTGAGGCAGGGGGGGCCTTGAAAGGTGAGTACACTTTTTGTTTTTTAACTACAGGCATTATAAAATATAAAAAGAGTTGAACAAATAGGAATATCATTTCCAAATTAAAATAAAAGTAAATGTGCAAGAATAGTAAAAGTATCAATAGTTCATCTTTTAATTGTACAGTTTACATGGAAAATCCTATCCTTTTATAGGAGTTATGAAGGAATTTCCGGGCTGTATGGTAAAATATACATTTTTGATGTAGAACAGAGCCAGACTGGCCAGATCAGTGAGATCTGAGCATGGGAGCTAGCCATCAGTTTGCATAGTGCCCTCCTCTTCTTAGAGTAGCCTGAGGCACTCTTACCAGGGCGTCTGCTGATAATCAGGTAGCAGGTCCGAGTCCCAGGCGCCAGACATGGATTCTTATCTGCCTGTCAGGAGGAATGTTGCATCAAAGCAAGTAGCACAACTTTTTGAGAAAAAGAGCTCACAAAAAACAAAGAGAAATGAAATGGCACAACGGGGGAGGAGAAGCAGGAGGCGCAAGTACATGCTTTCTTCTGGAACACAAGGTTAAAATCACTGTGAACTGCGAAAATGAAGGTTGCCTCTAAAATTGGAAGTTTGGATGATAGGGTGGTGGAAGCTTTAAACACATACATTCATACTGTTATCTCCGCAGGATGGCTATTTAGCTATGACATTGTTATTATGTAGCTCACAGCCCTCCAAACAGTGGAAATAGGGTTACAAACATCAAACACATCCACAAGGATGCCGGAAACGGAGAGTCAATAATAAGCAATGGGAATGAAAGTTACACTGGTAACACTGTGTGCATGTGCATTATTCCTCTAAAATACTGTCTTCCTAACACTGTCTAATATTTAGTGCAATCTTAGACTAGAGCATCTTATTCATCATTACATTTTTGAATATATAAATCCTCTAGTTTCTTCCGTAAATTGTAACCTAAACTATAGCATGTTCGTCAAGTCCAGCCCGAAGAAATGTTACAGCTGGATTCCACATTTACAGTATTACCTACCACTGTTCATAATTATTAATCATTTTATTATGGCTGAAAGGGCTTTGCTATAATATTTCAACAGATTTCTCAATGTACAGTCTCCCTGTGTGCACAGCTTAGTGCTTTGTGAAGAACAATCCGCTATTGGAGAAAATCATCTCCTTAGGCTCCAATGCTCCAATTTGGTTGTGAGTTCTCAAGGCATTGGCTGGCATTGTTCTCAGGCTATGAAATTAAAGATTTGACAGCATTAATTCTGGGTTTGCAATAAATCTTAATTTTTCAGATGCCATACTAACCTATATCAACCTTTCTGCCTATAGAGAGTTGACACCCTAGCAGTTAGATTAGGGGTTTTTAATGAGTTTATTGTGCAGCATTTGTGTTCTGCACAGTAACTTTTACTACATGGACCCTTCTACTAAAGTCTGGCACGTCCTCCTCCTATCCCATACATGTGCTTGCTTGGATAGATAGCAGGCTCCCTAATTAACATATATACTTGGTCAAGCATGGATACTGTATGTCTCGTATAACACTAGTACGGCCCTATAAAACATCACTGGAAGAAACTTATCTCTCGAGAGAACAAAGAGTTTGATCACCACACTTAAAGGCACTCAGGCCTTCAAAATTTTTTTGTTGGAGGAGAGTAGAGATGAGCGGACGTGAACAAGTTTATGTGACTTTGTGTGCGAAAGTCCTTAATTTAGGAATCATATAGAAGAGATGTAACCTGACATTGATGTATCCCCATGTAAAATTACTCCATGAAGAAGCAGTGACTTTTGGGCCCACTAAGGCTCTTGGGCCTGGGGTGTGTCACAAAATCCGCAAGTCAACTAGGAGCCAGTCTGCCTTAAGACAAAATTTTGCATACATGAGTGATTTAAAAATTTGGATGCTGGTGCACAGAGCTTGATAAAAAGCGCATGTACTATACTGCATATCAAGAGGATGTTTTTGTGTGATGCCGTTTCATCTGTTGAAATACATCACTATTGTAAATGAAGATGATGGAAAAACCAACCAGGCAACTTTTTAAAATAAATCTATTTCTGCAATTCTGAGAAAAAAATCTTGATGCTAGCTCAGCTTTTAATTGTGAAGAGTAAGTGACACAGCTTTTTGGACGCCTCCATAAGACCAAATAGCCATGAAGCACTAAGCTTCCTTTATACTACCCTCTTTAAGGTTTTTCATTGGTGATGAAAATGTGCTAAATATTTCATGTATTCCTTGGGTATGCATTAAAATAAAAACTGAATAGGATTGCTTTTTATGTCTTCCTGGTGCTCTTGTATCTAGGCTGAAGTGGAAGGTGCAAGAAAACATGGGCCCAGCTCCATGGCTGTCTGCCTCCATCTCTTCCCTTTCAGATCGTAAATATAAAGCCATTAGCTTCAAAATGCAAAGGGCATAAATCCGTCGGAATGCTTCCAGGATAGGTCGTAAAAAACAATGTCTATTAGCGGACATTTCAACTCTCTGCCTAACCGCCGTGTGCTGGGATTCGGATACTACGATTCTTGTAATTGAAGCAAAAGGCACATTAACTGAGCAGTGGAATAGATTTCATCAGCAAAAGCAGATTATGGTTACAAGAAAGCATAAAATAAGATGCATCCATGTAGGTCAGGATAAATTACAATCAGGTTATGTATACCTTTTAATAAATAGCATTGTATGTTAAAGAGTTGATCTACCTGCCACAATGTTGACTGTTGGCTAAATGATCGCTTGTCTGATGGCTATACCTATATCTCCTTACCACACCGTGAGCATAGATGTGCTTCAAATTGGAAGAAGAAAGCAATTTGCCTCCAAAGACCTTTTTGTGGTATTTGGGGCATTACATTAGTTATTATATTTTGACCCTTTTCCCAGCCAACATCTGCTGTAAGAAGAGTCTAGACCCCTACATTCATGTTAGGCAATCACTCTACCCTGTTTTTTAAGTAGTTATTTGAACATGTTGGAAAACCTCATATCCAAGCAGAAAGGAGCGTTGGTAATGTTGAATTTTAAGGCTATCTGGACATGAAATTTGTGCAATATTAAGCTATAAGGTTTAGTGTGTGAGATCTGCTTACATGCCAATGATGGTAGAAATAAAGGCTGGGGCTACAAACTCGGGCAGGAATAGTACCTGCTCTATAATTTGTTTCTTGGGTAGTCGGGGAATTGCTGAAACACTGGACCATATACTGACCAATATTATTTTTGTGTGCATGTAGCTTAAATTGTGGCCAAAAAGTGCTGCTTGGCAAAAGGTGCACTAGAAAGCCTGTATTTTTTAAATATTGAATATGTAAATGACTTTTAGCATTACCACGTCTTGATGTACAATTGCGGAGCAGTAATGAGCGATAACAATGAAGTTCGTGAAAACATAAAGTGTAGAGCAAATTACTTTATGGAGAATATGATCATTTTCTGAATCTGGCGGGAGTTGACTCTGGGAAGAAGGAGAGACTATTCCTTTAATGTAAAGTAATTGTTCCGACATTCAGTGAAGGTGAATGAATTCTAACGGCTTTGGTAAGGCACAAGGGAGCCCTTCTAGTTAGAAAGAAAATATAAAAGTCACTCTCCAAGTTTCGCATTAGATTATGAGAACGGCCAAAGTAAATGAGTCCATTGGACCATGGTTTTTCGGTATGTGTTACAAAATTGACTCACGATTGCGCCTAAGCCTAAGTGAATGCTGCTTATGTATGGTTAGACTGTTTGTGGATGATGTGTAGAAAGTATTTGCTATTGTCTCTTTTCCAGTTCACAGCTCATATCACACAAGTCAGTTGTAAGGAACATAAGGAAGTTACTAACATTCAAGTAATGCGCCTCTCAATCATTTGTTAGAATAACCTTTTGTAAGGTAGGACATGGGCAGGAAATTCCTAAATTAGATTAGCTATGTTCTAATTGATGTTGGAAAGTTATATGAGCTCTTCGGAAAGAGTTATGAGCAAGCAGTGAGGCTCTCACTCTTAATGGGATCCTGATTTTGGGTGTTGGATGAGGGTGATGTTTATAGACCTTCTAGATAATTAGACCCAGTGGTCATTTTCCATGTCATATGGCAAGGAAAAACATCAAGGACAAGGCATCCAGCTCCTCATCACCTCATTAAGTTAACTGCAAATAGCCTTACGACTTAAGATCTCTCAGGCAGAAGAGCAGGAAAGGTAAATCTGAATCCGGTACGGGCGTGGTTGTTAGTCAATTTAAGAAACTGAAAGAATGTGGTTTATGGTGGGTAACAGTTTGTGGATCCAAGGCCATACATAAATCAGTTTCCAGAACACATGATGTGAAATCTTACCGTTTGAAGAGGTCATGAATAAAGAGCCTTTAATTGTATAGCATTGATGTTTTTTTTTTTATCTTTGAGACATCATTTAGGCCGTGTAACAGTCTACACACACTAGATGTACCTTGACCTGGACATGCAAGTTTATTTCAATAAGCTGAGACGTCCTTCATCCCATGGGAGCTAATGAAATCCAATATGCCTGATCTTCTGAGGAAGTTGGCTAAAGATGGCTATCATGCTTATACATACGGTGTTAAAATTGGTTAATTTTAGATTACTGGTTGATTAAGCTTTCATTTTGTACTGTTTTTATTTTAAAGCGATCTTCTCAAATTGGTGCTCTGAAGTGTATAACATAGGCCATAAGGCTCAATGTTGTGTGCACCACGAGAGTATTCCAACTCGGCCATTATTAAAGGACTTTTCTGACCCTTATGTTACAGCTTTTTATTTACTTTTTTAAACTTTTTCGATTTTATCTGTCAGCAATATATTGGCACACGTCAAGCCACCTCTGCTACGTAATGGCTAACAGATGGAGACCTTTTCTTATGACATTGGATGATACAAGTCACAAGCTTATATTAGCTTCACATAGTGTGAGATTTTTAGTGAAGCATCAGGAGTTAGTTTAATAAATGTTTACAGTGATTTGCAGGTTTCATCACCGCACAGTCACAGGTGCAGCGTGTCCTATGGAGGCCGCTTTATTGCACAGTTGTCTCTTAGTAGCAAAGTCTTCTGGCTTCATGGAAATGAAAGAGCATTAACTGCAGGAGATGTGAGAGTCAGAGCTTTCTTCTCTGAGGCTTAAACTGCGCTCTGCTGGAGCTGCTGTCTCAACAAAACTCCCTTACAGCTGTTCTTTTTTTCAGAGTACTTTATTGTCTTGGTCTGCTGTAGTCTTGATAGAAAGTATGAGAACCTGGCTCGTTTTTAATTGCTGACCTTTAATTTTTCCATGCTTCATTTTTTTTTTTTTTTTTAAAGGATGTTGCATACTCGTTGAGAGGGTAGTGGTTGGAGGTTTCTGTTAAAATTTTATATAACAAAGAACTATGTCCTACCCTGAAATGCTATAGTGTTTCAGAGAAAACCTAGAGATGGTCATAGAGTAAGTGACCAGTGGTTTGGTCTCCTCTGCCTACTCCTCTCTTTTGACAGAGGTCTTATTATATTAAAATATTGAAGGGCATGTCATGTTGAGACAGGCAGGAGAGTAGTTTCCCAATAGTCCTTTCCTCTTCTACCCATTCTCCTTCCCATTTCCATGGCCCCGTGTGTGAGCCAACAGCCTGGGCCGTAAATTTTGGAACAGTCCTATTGCTGCTGGTGTTTGTACTTGCAACTAGGTCAATCCTTTCTACCGTCATTGTCCTCACACACTTGAGACCCATGTGACACCAAACAACGGACCAAGGGTGAAAATCACATCAGTTAACCTAAAGCATAATCACTTGTAATTTGGGACTTAGAAATATTGGCATAGGTGTAGAGATTAGTAAAGTCACTTTTCACTTGGTTCTTTTAGATCTTTCATTTTGTTCAACCATATTAAAATACCTATTTTAACAGTTTGTTTTTAGGAAGACTCTTTCTTATAAACTAAATGTCATGATCCATCGTGCAACAAAATTTATTCCAGATTTTTTTACTTGACAGCTCCAATTAGTATGTTCACTACTTCTTCTCATTTTCTTGACCTACAGATCATATTGTAGTCTGTGTTGGTATGCTCTTGTTGAAGTACATTTGTTGACAAAGTGACAGCAGAGAGCTGTTAATATTTTTGGATAATGTACGGGTCACTTATTTTCGTGCTGTGTAATCTCCAGCATTGGTCCCCTATGGAATAGTTTTTTTTTACTGCATTCATTGTGTATATTGATTTAATAATTCTGGGTGTCCTGGAAACATTGGCCCATTTATAATTGGTTTGATTGAACAATCATTCTGTAATGAGTTAGTGGATTTGTAGGCCACTGAGATAATGTCACCTCTCTTCTATTGCAGCTGCCCCCCTGGGCAGTGAGGGAATGGCATAGCGTATGAATGCAGCAGTCTGCCTTCTTCCACAGCTTTCTTTTGTTCCAGAAAAGAATGTTCAATTTAGTTTTTTGTCTGTGCAGTTAGCAAGAAGTTGAAGTCGGTATTCTCTGAAGCCTGAATATCCCCGTGGGGGGCACTTGGAGATTAATCTACTTCCTTTAGAATTAACAGACAATTCAAATCACCTGTCAACCCAGAAATCTGCTCCTGTGAATTAAGGTTTCAGAAGTAGGGTAAGGAAGTCTGCTTGGACTTGGAGAGGCTGATGAATTCTCTTGCAAGCCATACTGTCAGGGACTCGGCAGTGACAACCTGTGCAATTTGACTGTACTGCATTATGGCTGGGAATTTGTACGTTGGCGTTCCCCTATAGAGTCATTTATAATTAGTTTATATTCTCTGTGCTTCAAAAACTATTACGCTAAGCACACCTAAGGGTAACATTTCATCTCTGAAGTATGAGCTAATATCATGCGAGAAGCAAAACAGTGAAGAGATGAGGAAAACGAGAAAGAGCAAATAAGTACATTTTCATTTTTAAAACCTGAAATGCAATAGTTTGTGGCGCATATATACGACTTGTCCAGTTCCCAGAGGGCACAAAACGCCACAGTGTGTTATTATTGAAGAGTTACTTATATGCTTTGTGGATATATTCATCTTCATGTCCTTTTATAGCTTGGTGTAACAAGTATAGACAATCCAATCCAGTAGGCAACATTTATCAGGACTTGTACACCAGTTTCTTTGGCGTACAAGATTTTATGTAATCGCAATTACTTGCAAACTACCTGTAATTGCAATTATGTTCCCCTACACGCCACTTCCATACTAGGAGGGCATGAAGGGGGGCCCATCTTCTCTTGCTCCTACGTATACCCCCAGTGAATGTATGTCAGAGTTGGTTCCTATGGCCATAAGGCTCTAGGTACAAGGCTGTAGTTGGGAAAGTACCACTGTCCTCTGCATGCAAACAGTCAGGCAGTGATGGGGGTCGACCAGGATAACCTTGGTGCCGGAAAATGCAAGTGGTTTATTATTTTCACAGCTCTAATAATTTGGCAACTGTTACCATTTGTCAAATCAGAATAGTATTAGAGTGTTTGAGGCCACACTTGAGTAAAACTGATTTGCCAAATTATTTATACATTTAGATACATTATGTATAATACATTTCTAGGAAAATTGATAGAGTTTTGAAATTTTGATATTTCAGGAACAATAAAAGTATTTACTAAAATAGACCTGTCAGGAAAGTAATACACGAAACGGAAGGACATTATGTAGTACAGTAGACAAATACCGCTAACGTCTCCAGAATCGTGAATATCTGCCCATACATAAAGAAGAGATGAGTTCTGCTGTATTGCCTTTAGGGCGGACACCATATCAAACCTTTTCTAGATTATTAAAGGTTGTCATATAAAGGCTGCACTCACTGCCTTGTAAATTATTGTAGTTTTTATATTGGGTATTAAAGTCATCATGAAGCTCTGTTTTTCATAGCTGCTCATTAAGTCTACAGGTCAAAGGAGAACAAGACATAAAACTGAACCCGGCTATTACTGTTGCCGTTTGAAGTCCTTCCTTCTTCATTGGTGAATCTCTTGTCTTTACTTCGACTGCTTTCAAGAGGATCACTTTTCCTCCTCAAGAGGTTTCCTTGTAATATACACCCGACTTTCGGCAGCAAGATGTTTTGTCTATTAAGTGCTCCCTCCTCACACAGGAGCTGATATCCTGAACTAACATTTACCTCCATATGTGTAGAATTAGCAACTGAACCACCCAGATCCAGATGTCTGATGGCCTGAAAATAGGTTTATTAATACTACCAGAGGAACATTTAGATCTGCGTGATGGTTAATAATGGTGATCAGATGTTTATGTTTAAGCCCTGGTATCGTCAGAAAATAAAAAAGTAGGAGGCAAATATGAAGATAAATGATGCGTTAAGCTCCACTGCTTTAAAATATAAGCTGCGTCCTGAGCCAGGAATTTTAATGTAGGTTGTATCTTTATCAAAGCAGCAAATAAATTACAAGGAATTTATAAGATGTGAAGTAAAAAAAAACATAAATATATTTTATTTCAAAAGGGTAATGTTATTCAAGACATTTTTATCTAGTCTATAAATGGTTACATTTAATTAAAAAGTAATTTGAGGAAAAAAAATCACTAATAAAGTTCTGTCCTTGAGCTGTCCTTTTCTGGAATGTGTTGTAGCAATATATTAGATGTGTGTGTTTGGTATATACTAATGTATAGAAAATGTACATAAAAACATGCATTTTTTTTCTCTAAATCTATATAGATTTTGAAAAGGTTCTGCAACCAATTTGCCATAAGTGAATTCCCCAAAAAGAATACTTTTTAATTTATTTTCTGTTTTGAGGAAAGGTATGTCCTCTATTGTATAAAAAAACCCATATATGAATCCATATGGTATATCTATATATGGCTGTAATTACAAGTCTGATGGGGATTTGGTCATGTCTAAACTAGTTATTGTGAGCAGTGAAAAATTAAGGCTAACAGTGCACATAGAGTATTGAGCACATTTTTAACCCAGATTTCTGTATTGACATTGTGCACACAGAATTGCAGAGGCATTAAAGTGAATGTGATTTTTAAAAAGTTATGAACTTAATGGGGGAATTTATAAAGACGCTAGTCTTAATTTTCCTCTTTATTGGTATCCCACTGCGGAAATGAGCTTACACCAGGATTGTTAAGTTGAGACCAGGTCAAGGTCAAACATGGTCGAGATTTCAGCTGTAAGTTTAAAGGAAATCAACCACTCAAAAAACAAAAAACCTAGAAATGCTCACCTCTGTCTGCTCCTCTTCACCTTGATACCGGCACTGTCCATCGCTAGTCTTGACACCCAGAAAAGAAACTTGTATTTGGCAGCAGGGAGTTCAATGACTAGATGTCCGATGCAACGGACTGCTAACTATGCTCAACCACGCCTTCGACATGATGTCACCTGGTGGCGAGGGTGTGCACTGTTAGCAGTCCGGAGCATCGGTCATCCTGTCCCTGCACTCCGTGCTGATAATTATAGCTTTCTATTCTAGGTGATCCCGATGTTTTCAAGACTACTGATGGACAGTGCCAGGATCAAGATAAAAAAGGAGCAGAGACGAGAATTTCTAGGGTTTTTTAATTTGTTATTTGGGTGGTTGATTTCTTTTAAAGTTACAAACAATTCCAAAATACTGAAAGTATGTTTCAATGTTCTGCAACACTTTGGTGCACCTTTTTCTGCATAAAGAGCTAAGTGGGGTGGGGTGGGGGGGCTACATTTTGAGAATTTTTTTCTATGCTGTTTTATCCTAATACTTAGTGATGCTGTTGGATCATAGATTTCTCCACCAGATTACTAGTCCATATTCATAGGAGAATTGCAATAGAGTTTCTATTCACTTTTAGTTTGTCTAAAGGTCTGCCTTTATGTGCTCTAGCTAAATATAATAAGGTGTCTTTTCGGGATTATGTGTTTATTGATCGTACAGCTCATGAGGGATTACATGGTTGCTGCTCATACAGCACCTGCTCAGTAGGTTAATCCCCTCCTTGCAAGTGCCCACGTCAATGAGTGGAGAGCAAGACAAGATATTAAGATTCTTTTCCACTAATGGAATCCAGACTAAGTCTAAAGCCATGTAAAGGGTGTATCAAAGCTCTGCTATGTGATGTCAGTGGGATCAGTTGCTGGTCAATTTGGAGAATACAGACCTGTAGAGTTTTGTCGATGGGTATATACAGACCAGCAACAAAGTGAATGTGATATCATTACTTGGCTGCAGAAAGTAAACAAGATATATGGTTTCTCTCAATTGTTGTCAGTCTTTGTCAGGATGATTCAGAAAGTACTAAACAGTCCTGTAGAAATGATATTGAGAATCGGGGTGTTATATGTTGTTGATCTGCTCCAACTTTTTTTGAGGTAGATGCTGTGATTTTGATGTAGCGGCCGGAGGTTTGATGTAGTTACCAGGGCTTTGACCAAGGGCAATTTACAGTGCGTCTTCCAGCTCCCACACCACCCTCCAAAGTAAAATAAACATAACTACCATTTTTATGCAAATTAGCTTCTCAGTGCACCAAAAGGCATGTCCCCATCCCTGGTGCAATGAGAAAATAATTGTCATAGAGGTAAAAACTGAATTTTCTCTTATATATCAGAAGAAATGTAGGATGACGTAGGAGCTGGGAAACTTCCTTTAAAGGAAATATAAATGGACAATACACTGTTATACCCAACAGTAGTAAATATGTTTTCCAATCTTCTGCTGTCCGTCCATCCTTGGAAGGCAGTGAGATGCCCGCTCTCCGGTTTATTCACAACTGCAGACATTAATGCATTGTAATGTGGCCTGAGCCATCGTATAGATTATGACATAATAAGCCCTGTGCCGTTTAGGTGGAAGGAACCCATGAATGTTAAGTGTTTTCCTCTTGAGATAAGTGAATCCTTGTGTCAGCACATATATAATCTCTGGCCAGTGGAAAGGTATTTAAAGTTGTAATTAGTTAGAAAAACTCTGGCTTGTAGGTCGGATAATCCTGTGTGTGCGGGAGGACCTCCGAGAGGAAAAATAACTCAATAAATAGCATCTTTAATTTAAAGTCACATCTGCTGCATGTGTGAGGACAATAACGCATCTCCAGCAAACGTTCCTGACAATGCTGCAAACACCATAACAATCTCAAAGTCATAACCATTATATAGCGCAATGATAATTCCAGAAGTGCTTGCTGATAATTCGCCTAATAAGACGGTTCGTCTAGAAGGCCTTATTGGACTGTGATCTTCAGGTAAATTATAAATGGGGGATTTGAATGTGTTGTAACACAAGTATAATGTCGTAAACTGAATATTTTGGTATTATGTGCATAATTTTGCCATTAGCCGGGCACCGATGGGTATTGACTGAACGTTTCAGAAGCTATTTCAGGGCAATTGTGTCTGGGACTATACGACTTACGGGTGAACTGTTATGGAAGTATATTTTTAATGTGCAGTGTTGTTATTTTTATTATATCTAATGCAAGGCTTTCATTTTTGTGTTTGGCTGGGGCCCAGTACTTGGATAAGGTGAGGTGGATATTTATGGAATATAATTGTAGTTGTTATCAAGAACAATAGGAACCTTTTCTATTGTTGTGCTGATAAGTGGGACCATGTTTTAAAATCTTTATAGAATGGAGAAAATAGGTGGTGAGCACAACTCAGATGTATATACAGTAGGTTGGATTTACATATGGCTTTTAACAATGGATTATTTTCTTTTTAAAAATCTGCATTTCTATCTCTCTGGATGTGACATTTTTGTCATAGGTTTCAAAGTCACTTGGTACACTACAGAAATTAAAATTGACCTAATAAACTTCTCAGTATTTTGTGAAATGGAGTCAATTGTCGTAAATGAAGAAAAGATGCAGCTCGCCAACTCCGTATGTTCCTTCTTTGATTCCAAAACCACTAGTGTGATAGATCGCTTTTGCATGAGCAGGTCAGGTGTATCTCGATGCCTGATGAACTGAAGATAGTGTTTCCATAAAAGAAGTTTGTAACCTGGAACCCGTAATTAAAACGGGCATAAAGTAGACACATCGCTCTTAATTAATGGCATGGGTGCCGTGTGAAACCTGTTGACAGAGTATGTCTACCGGTCGATGATGTTTTTAAAGAAGAATAAACATTCAACTTTTTATTACAGATGCTGGGATCCAAACTTTTAACAACTGTTTACAGTGTAGTGAAAATCAACTTTAAAGTGAGTTGTAAATTGGTTGTATAAAGTCACAGTGGAGAGTTAAGTATTAAAGTCTAGTAATCCTTCTCTAAGAAGGACCCTTCACTGAAATTGATGGTCTAGCTTCCAGGAGTCCAGACATTTTTTTTAAAGGTTTTCCATCACAGCAGAGGACGCGCAGTCGAGGAGAGCTTGACTTTCGCGGTGTGACTTTATACAACTAGTGTACATCTCCCTTCAAAGTTGACAGGAAGGAAAACTTGATCTAGAAGGTGTTGATCTGCTTCACAACACGGCGGTAGTGGCTATTTAGGTCAATTTCTGTTGACATGTTCTCTTTAAGCATTAAGTTCACGTGTACATTCTTATTTAGTTTTTTTTTTAATTCTCTAGAGAAGTTTATGAGAAAATACAAAAACATAAAGGAAACAAACCCAAAAGTATGTATAAAAACAAAACAAAAATGCAATGTTTTGTACGTGTGTATCACAATTTGCTAATCCATTTTACCGGGAAAAAAACTCTTCAAAAATTAGTTTTTTTCCCTATAAAAATGTGTGGAACCTCTAAAAGTGCAGCTGTAAATTGTTGAGTTTATAAGAAATGTATCCTTCATCCTCATTGGATAGGCCTGCAGCCTATCATTCATTTAGTATAGCACAGAAGCAGTAACTATACTATATTTTAGCTTTGCCTTGTGTTGGTATTTTAGGAGAATAGAGCGACTTACTTTGGTGATTAAACTAGTAAATTTCCTAAGCAACTGGAGAGAGATTACTCAGCTCCTTAATAATACTGCATACAATATAATATTTTAATTTATCACTTTCTGCTAAACAAAGGAAGATTATATTATTCCAAAGGGATCTGTGGTCTAGTAGCAATAAATTTCACAAAAAAAAATCCCTGCACATTCAGTGTAAAATATAGAAAACTATGACGATAAGTGAACAGTATGTGGAAGAAGATCTAACAGTCATCATCATTGGGACAGATATATACATACATACATACATACATACATACATACATACATACATACATACGTCCAGAGCAGCACTACAAAAAAATAAAGATGGTGGTGCAGAGCCGGAAGATCCATGGCATGTATGAAATAATAATTTTGTGTTGATAGACACACCCCTTTTGAAGTATATATTCAGATGTGCCACTTGAAAATGCTTTGAAACCCAAATTTCATCATAATTCTGGTGTTGTAGTAGATGGGCAATAAGACAAAGCCTTCCAGGGTTTGGGTGTAACTACTACTTCTATAAAATCTGAACTAAAACATTTTGACTCAACTCTACCTATAACCATGTGGTCCAGGTTTGTCAAAATTTTTGAATATTCATCTCTGGTCCAGGATTTTGGACATGTGGATAATCTCAAGACAAATCTGTAAATCTACCCTTTAGGGAAAGGTTAAAAAATAAATAAAACAATAAAACCCTTTCAATGGTGGTGGTGGTGGACGTAATTTTAAAATTTGACCTCTCTAAGCCTTGTCTATTGATTGTGGCTGGTATGATTGTTGGCGTTGTCATGAGATGTGCACTGATGTGGAGAGTATAGTTACAGACCATGAATAAGGTTAGCCGTCCGTTCTGGGCATCCGTTTGCAACACTTTAGATTTCGACATATAATTTTCTCTCTATATGAATAATTACTGTTTCTTTAATTTGTGTTCCATGTCAACAAATATTCCTCATTCCTTCTAAATATTAGAGGACTTGTGAGTGTATAGAACCAGCCCTAGCGCAGTTACATAACCCCTCAAGTTTACATAACCCATCTGTAACATTGTACATTGAGCTCCCCTTAGTCATTCAACTCTTTTGTGTTGCGACCATCTTTCTATAATTGCTTGTTTAATAATTGAAGCATAGCGGGCCAAAGGACTTTGTGTGTCCATTAATTTACATTAGGAATGTATACAGCTGGCTAAATGGACATGCAGTTATTGTAACAGCCCCCGATGGAATTGAGACATCCATGTAAGGCGGGAATGTTCTTGGAATATTTTCACGTTTCTAAGATTTTATAATTCAAACGTTCTAATACGCTACTAGATTTATTGTGGAGCATATTTGTTTCGTGTCATTCCTATAGTTGTACAATAAGCCTTATTTCTACTGGTGCATGGAGTTGATCATGTGAAGTATCAGCCGTCACTCCTGTTGTTACATATGACTGTTTGTAAAGTGCTATATACTGTAAATAAAGATTATTATCAGCTCTGTCATGGGACAGACAGGTGTCTAACCAGCACTTCAAATATTAAAATGTGACAATCTTTTTATCTTAAATATATGGGGGAGATGGACTATAGGTTTCTGGCTTATAGGGCCTTTGCCCACAATTAAAATTTTTTGCTATGGTTTTTCACAATTTTTTTGTGAGCGGTTTGTCCGAGCAGGTCCTTCTTCTGACCATGTTTGCAGCTTGGTCTTCTCTCCTATCGTTGGCGTGGGAGTAGAATTCACACACAACTGACACATGGACTGAAAACAACGAACCGCAGATCCGCCGTGCCCCGAGAAAGCAAAGTTTGGTTTTATTTTGCAGGTAGGTTAAGAATTGGATTTGGATTCTGATGCCTCCATTGAGCACAGTTCTGATGCTTCAGTTTAAGTCGGCCCCTATTATCTCGTAATTATGACACAGAATGTTTTGTACCCTTATTTCTCGGTGCAGCACTTTCGGGGGCACCATAATTGTGGAAAGTTGAGAGCTGATAATAGAACCAGCAAAATTGATTTTTTTTCAAGTCTCTTTACTGCGTTTTCGGTCTTTACAGTACTGAAGCTCTTTAATAATTCTCAGAGCAGTATCTATTCATTTATCAACAGTATCAATGAACTGTATGAATTCTATTCACAGATCTGTCTTAATCTGTCAAAATATCTATTTATAGTGGTAGAAGTCTGCCGGGAGACAGCAAGTTCTGTCTTCATGCAACTTAGTTGCTTTACAGAGAGGAAAATGAAGACAGGGATAGCATGTACGTACTATATATGCGTTTGTACGTCCATACATAGTGGTAGGAGGGGGCACCAAAATATCTTATTTTTTTTAACTTGATGTGCAAATTATGGTCTATATATGCCGGAGTCACTCAATAACATAGCTACTGTAATGTAAAAGGGTAGCCCCAACTTAAGAATTTTATCCGCAATCCACATGCCCCCCACGATCATGAGAATGGGATCCCTAGCTTTTAGGAGAATGGGGATACTGTTCTCACCAGAGAGTGGAGGAGGTGGCTGAGCAAGGGCCCTGCTGCTCCTTTCCATTCTATGAGACTGGCAAGAGATAGTCAAGCGAATTGCACAACAATCTTGAACCTCTCTCTAAGTGGAGCACCATCCTAGCGCTCCACCCTTTGAGAACAGGATCCCATTCTCTCGATTGGTGGGGATCCCAGCTGTCAGTCTCTCCACTCAGTTAACCACTATCCTGTGCACTGGGGATAACTTCCACAATTGGGGAGCACCTTTATGCCATGTCTATAACATGACCAGCAAAAGCTGTAAAAAAAAGAAAAAAAAAACTAACCTGTAATTTCTCAGCACGGACATGTCCTTTCTAACAGGAATCATCATTATTCTGAGTCATTGGCTAGTTAACTCCAGAATATCCGTAATATGTATGCGTTTTACTGAGAAATTCAGTGTTTTGGAGCAATTTACAGGAAGCCAGCCCGACGTTGTGCCGATTGTGGTTTCAGTGTGAAGTGACTTGCTGTCATATGGAGCGAACACTGGGATATCAGCCAGGTTACCCTCTCTGCAAAGTCAGGGCTGTCACTTCACAATGTTTCCTCATGATTTAATGGCGCTTTAATAGCTTTCCCATTAAGCGCTGGATCAGTTTTTTCCTCATAAATAAGTACATTTAAAAGTGTTTTCCGTATTTGCAAACTCCACAAAGAATCGTGAGGTAAGTGACTCGATGGCTTCTCATATTTAAAGCTGTACTTCTATTTGGAATGGTATGTTATCTATAATTGCAGCTAAAATGGTGATTACCGCTAAGGAACCGTCTAGGGACTCATTGTTACAGCCAATCGGATTGTTGGATTTTGAGATGGTTTAAATCGACTATTTACCCCATAGTTATGCTTCATTTTGGGGCTCATGTAAAGCTAAAGGAAATTTTGAAGAGTTGTGAAGTACTATGTACCACTAAGCTTGGTGAAGTGTTGTGTACAGAGCTATTATGGTTTTTTTTAACCCCGAGGCCCTTTTTCATTTTTGCATTTCCATTTTTTCCTCCCCACCTTCAAAAATCCATAACTCTGTTTTATTTTTTCATGTAAAGAGCTTGTTTTCTAGTAACACATTGCACTTCATAGTGATGGTATTTAATATTCCATGTCGTGTACTGGGAAGCGGGAAAAAAATTCTAAATGCAGTGAAAATGGTGAAAAAATGCATTTGCGCAGTATTCTTATGGGCTTAAATTTTACCGCTTTCACTGTGCACCCAAAATGACATGTCTACTTTGTTCTTTGGGTTGGTGTGATCATGGGTTTACCAAATTTGTATTTATAATATTTTCATACATTTACAAAAATTTAAACCTCCTGTCCAAAAAAAAAATTCTAAATGTTGCCATCTTCTGCCACTAATAACTTTTTCATACTTTGGAGTACAGAGCTGTGGGTGGTGTAATTTTTTTCAACTTTTGATGACGTTTTCAAATTTTCAAAGTAGCAAAATGGTGTTTTCTACTTTGGGTGCTTTTTTTCCTTTATGGGGTTAAACGCTGTGAAAAAAACGTTATTATATATTTTGAGACCCGGCGATACCTTTGCTTTTTTACTGTTTATTTATATGACTTCTAGGGAAAGGGGGATGATTTAAATTTTAAATTTTTTTTAATATACATTTTTTTTTTTTAATTTTACTATATTCCAGACCCCTAGGTTGTCTCCTTGATCCTACCATATACTGCCATACTACAGGACATCAGGGTTCCTTTGTTTGAGCTGTGTGAGCAATCTGGCCTTCCACCATTTTTGGCTTTTTTTACTGCTATAATGGTAGAGAAATTGGTAAATGACGACTGAGATATTAACAGATCATTACATGGTCAAAGGTGAAAGATGACTACTTTCAGATAGAAGCCAATTTTCATGGGTCCTCCAGGTAGTGGGCAGTATGAAGGCTGCTGCCCACAATGAGCTTGGTCCAACAGACCTTCTACGTGCTTCCATGATTTACTGGACTGAACATAAAACAACTGAACTGAATTCTGATTCTGAGTCCAGTAATTATACATTTTTAAAGGTGTATGAAGTGCGTTTGTCAGAGCAAAATCACACCTGGGCAATGGGCTTTACATATCTGAATACTGACTACGGTACTCTGTGCCGGAACAACTCTGTCTTGTAGAGGACATCCCACCTCTCTACCACCAGCATGTTCATATATGCTAAAAACAAGGCTTGACCAGGAAATACAACGCCTCTAAAGTTCTACAAAACACAGAAATTGTGAACAATAATTCTATGAAAAGCTCAGCATAATGTGTAGATGCCTTCTAATGAGTAATTCATTAATAAGCAAGAAGTGGAGCAGTGTTCTCGATGATGATAATTGCATCAAGTTGCAGATCCCACATGTGAATGGACTTCTGTAAAATGGTTTCTCTTATAATTGGATTTTTTAGACTCTGTTGCTGATCTAGATCTCCAGATGCTTTTGTGATTTGCTTGGGGTTTTCAGAGTCTCAGCTGCCCGAGTTTTCAGTATTTGTTTGTGTCTACGCTGATGTTCTGTGCAGATTACTTCTCTAATCTCAATATTCAAATCTCTGTCAGCAAAGGCAAGCAAACACCGACCAGATAACCTGGATTTGTGGAAGGATTTGCTGCTGGATGTGACCTTACACTAAAAGATTTCTAAGCAGAGTTGTAAATGCGCATTTCCCTGTTCTGTGCTATAATGAAATCCTGACCATATCTGAATTGGGGCAGATGTTATACTTTGCTCTAATTTTTTATTATGTATTCACTTACTTCTTCACTGCTCTAGTCTTCATCACAAATTACAGAATTGTCACCTTGGGAAGGTCATGGAGGGTGTAGATATCATATTGTGCTCTGTGATCTAAGAGGACATGTTTATGGTTCTCATTTGTGAATTTTTGGGTAGGAATGAGAATATATGAACATATATAATAATGTATTCAAGTCCTCTCTTATTTTTATAGATATTACTTGATTTCTAGAATTGTAATATTGGTGACTTAGTAGCGATAAATGAACCTAAGCTAGGCCGTTAACGTGCCCTAAGCAGTGTAAAATGGACATATTAGAAATGGAGCTGATCCAAAATATTTCCAAATTGGTGCACAACAAAGACTACACGTTTGGCACTTCAAGTTGAGTGCTTCTTCAGGTCTGTGTATACTCTGGAGTTGAGTATTTAGTATAGGTAATGCATGTTAGATACAATTTTTGCACAACTTCTTTAATGGAGGGATCTCCATGCGGAGGACAGTCTTACTTTAAATAATTCTGCGCTAATTTTCTACTTCTAGGGCACACTGCCCTAGACATTTTCACAAAGTTTGTCTTTAACCATTGCAACTTTGTAAAATTTATGTAAATTTTCAGCAAACATGACTTATACAGAAAACGGTTTACAATAAATTTAACTGTACATAGCTCCCTCTAGTGGTGGCCACATGTTTCCCGGTATTTATTATGCAGTTGTTTCTATGAAGAGCAATGTGCTTGTAATTGACCTTTTCTTTGTAGTTAAACACATACATGCTGTTTTACAAGCTTTCTGTACCTATACATGTATATGTATATGTAAGGCTATATAAGGTAAAATGTGAAGGTATTATTCCACCAGATACTTATTGTAAAGAGGTTCATGTCTTCAATACTACAGGAATGAAGAACATGTTTTATTTGGAAACTATGCATGAGGCTTTACAAGATGGCCACAAAGTCTTGTGTGAATGTTTCCGTCATCCAGAGCATCCTGGAGTCTAATGAAGTAATCAGTAAGGACCCTCAAATACTCCTCTAATCATCAGATGTGAAATATTTAAGGGCGTCTGATGACTCCAGGAATATGTTTATGTGGGAGGTTGGCGGTATGACCTCTAGTTATGTCTCCTTAGGAAAGGTATTTCATGTTCTGGGCCTTAACACTCTTGTAAGTGGACATAAATGTGATTTTCAATACCTTACGATATTGAGTTGTAACACGTGTTGGCTGATATAGATTTACTATCATTTAATATCATTTTGACCTTTTATCTCTTGTCTTTTTTTTGTAGGTAAGTGACCTTTCTCGTTGATTTATTGAGAATCGGACAGTAAGAATTGGAACTTTTCATGTGTGAAACGTACCCTCCTAGAGACACACAAAGGTAGAAATCATGACTTTGTCATGGATCAGTGGTCCGGTTATGTTTGTGTTCACGTGCTGTTCTCTAAGGGTAAGAACATTCTCCTCTTCTCTGTGCAACCGTTTAATGCATTTATAATGCACCTTATATCTGGTCTGATGTCCTCTATTATTTTCCATTGTTAGTATATCAAGTTCAAAAGAATTGTTAGTCTAGATATGTTTTGAGTAATGGGTAAAGCGGTGTGTATATATAATATATATGGCTCGCTGGTCAGTACTGTTGTCCTGCAACATTGGGATCCTAAGATCCAATAAAATAAGTTCAGCGTTGTATAGAGTTTTTTTGCTCTGCCCAAATTTCTATGGATTTTCTCCACACTACAGAAATGTATTGGTGGGAGAGGGAACAGTTGTTTGACTGCCATATACCTGACCAATCTTCAGACTAACACCAATTATACATGAGCAAGTTTCTTTCAGTAAACTCAACCCGTGGGTCTATGGGATTTAGCGACCCAAACATAAAACTACTGAACTGAACTGATATGCTGAGTTTAGTTCAGCAGTTCTGGATTCCATCTGGTAAATCCAACAACAATCCGGGTCACTTACAATCAACGTAAGTGGAAGACAGGACAGGACAAGATTAAGAATCGATTTTGCTAAATTTAAACAAAGGGAGTAAATAGATTCCTAAAAGTCAACTATTCAACTATTCAACTATTCACAAAAACAACTGACTTCCTTCGTCTTCGCATCATATGCATTTTATTTTGTATTGCCAATAGCTTCTATAGACCAAGCACCATGGAGACTACTACTAGTAATTCACACGCTTTGCTCTGCTCTGTTCATCACATACTGTAAGCTGTAGCTACGTGAGATTTATGGGCAAAGCCATATTATTATCATTACTGATGCTGATTATAAGTCGTCGAGGCGGGAGCTGCTGTGTGCATTTCTCATTCTGTCTCGCTCTCAGGAGTGCGATCTTGTACAAATATACACGTAGATCTGCCTATACCCCAGAGGCACATATGGTGCGCAAAAGTGTTTTTCCTTGCTGATGAAGAGGCAGCCTGGAAGGAGAATGGTCCCTGGTGCTTTGTCGTTCCATTCCAGTAAGGAACTCCACACGAGTGCTGCTTGATCCATACTGCGGCCTGCTAGACTGTGCTTTTTAACACTCCCTGCTATGCTTTATGACAGACTAATGGCATCGCCCCTCCTAGGAGCCTTATGAGCTGCAGGAACTGATTTGTTAACCATTTTAGTCTCTAAGGCACAGGTAATGTGTGTATAGTGTGAAAGTAGAGTTACAGGTGTGTGTAAGGACAGGTGTCACATGGACAGTCGCTAAATAGCTGCCACTCAGCTTTCCATCGTATAGAACCTTAAGAAAACAAACACGTTGTAAGCTTTATCCTACAATTAGAGCAGAAATTGCTTATTGACAAGCTTCTAATTGCACTTGCCATAGTAAATCCCCTGATATATCTTATATCAGTCTGAATGCATTGTGTGGCTAGACTTAAAGAAAGTCTCCAGTATAATTTAATGCATTATGGGAAAATCAACTCATCAAGTGGCAAGAACTGACGTGGGGGTAAAGGTAATGTACGTAGGATGGGGTCTATATAGTTTGTATACACATGAATGACCATTGGTATTAGAGCCTTCACTCCCTTTTAGAGATGAGCGGAGCTGAACTGCCAATCCGGCAAATTAACCCTACTAGGCATTGCTGTCATTGGCCAAGGAGACACCTCTGGCCAATCAAAGCCATTGCTAGAGACGTTAATATGCTGGTTGGCTGTTTGGAGGAGGGAAGGGGGTCGCATGGGGCACACCCAAACCCCTATGGGAACTTTTTAGTCTAATCATCTCTACTCCCTATCCATTTACTCATAGCCTAAGTGTACATATGTCATGTACATATCTCCCCCTAATAAATGAAACAATTTTGAATGTAAAACAGAGTTTTCTCTACTATTGTACGAGAACTGGTATAAGATAGGTAACTTCTAATTCTGGGTTACAATCGCATTGTAAAATGAACTGAAATAAAATCAACGTTTTCTTATATATCTTGCATCTCCACCGAACACCTGCTATTGCCCTCGAGAAATAACATCCCCTATGTATTAAGTTCAAAATCTCAAGCTTGTTTTCTTAAGAAACTCAATTCCCTTCAGGTACAATATTTTTCACTTTTCATCCACTTAACAATTCCAAACAGTTAAATGCATTAAAGGCTATTATCGCTCGTTTATGAGGGATTGTCACTTGTGTGAGTGGCAGAACCAGCTGTTGGATACGGAGGGCGCCTAAAGTTACAAAAATAATTAAAATGTTAAACCTTGCCATTTTTTCTCGTAATGCAGTGGTTACAGTGCTAATAGAATAGATGTCTCTATATAGGTGGAACTTGTTATTTTTGTCTGGCACCATCAATGGCAGGAAGTGGCAGGGCTTTTGGTGCCTGGAACTGATTTTAATCAAGACGTATTCTAATTCTATTTATTCTTCGAGCTGTTAGTCATACATGCATAGGAATAAGGAACACAGTCTGAAATAATGCTTGCCTTTGGGGAAATAGACTGTGAAGTCCTGCTTGTGTAGTTTGAGACTGCATTCGCATCTATTTTGTCCCTCCATCTTAAGGATAAGTCATGAGGTTTCCCGATGTACCTTATAATGATGAGAACTGACCTATCCTGCAGTATACAGCGGTACATGTCATCCGGTGCCACCACCACCTGAATGCAGGAGGAGGAGTGAATTGGCTACAGCTAATGATCGGTCTGTTTCCTCAGTAATGTCACTGACTTTTAAATCTTCTGACTATGGTCGGATTCTTCTCACAAATAGCTTCTCTTGTCTGCACAATGCAGTGCTCTCTGCTTCCTGCCCCTCCCTCCTGCATTACAAGACCAGCTCAGACACAGGCACTTCCTGCCAGCAAGTGGCATGCGGAGACTTGCTCTACAAGCTAATGACAGATAAGGTCTTTATAGAAGAGCTGACTGTTCATTTTATTGGTTAGGTGAGTTAGCAGAACTGAGAGTGTCATGGTGGTTTATATCGATCTCCTGGATTTCATAATCTCTCATCTCTTTTTCTGTGTCCGATACTAGTGAATGATCTGATGCTAAATAAAAGTGTAGATAAACCTTGTACCCTGATAATCTGAGCACATTGTTGGCACACAGCATCTCCTAGCACAGAGGGATTATAATGTGGCTGCTTAGAGTCTGATAAAGAGTGTGATAAAACTGAGTAAAATTGTAAAGTAAGGGGGTTTAAAATTAACTTTGTGTAAACCTCACTAGGGGATTCAAATTTGAGAACTTTTTTTGCAAACCCCTTTAATGTTTACGTTTAGTATTTACGCCAGGAAAGCTGAGCATATATAAAAGTGCCTGGATAGAAAAAAGGAACTGTCTGGTCTTACTTTTCACCTCACAAAGGTACAGTAAAGCCTTGTCCAGTTTTAGGTATGGGATGTATGGGTTCAACTACTGGCCACTAGGAGCTGCAGTCAAAAGGAAGGAGAGAAAGGATGCAGCATCTCCAGTACAATTTCATGTATGGATCACTGGATCCTTAGTACAAAAATTTGATGTTTTTTTTCTATTTAAAATAAAATCCTATAAATATTGTAACATTTTAAAAGAAAACATATTTGTATTGGAGGAGTAACGGATATGTGAATAGTCATATTTTTGGAATACTTTTACTATATATATATTTTATTGTTGTTGAAGACTCTCTTATTATTTAATCATCACAAGTGCCAGAAAAGTTTTGTACAAAGCTTCTCACTATCACTGTCGTTCTGATATTTCCAGACGGTGGGAGCCGACAGATGACTCTGAATATCGGTGTAAAGAATTATTGTGGGTTATGTTATTTCTTTACTTCCTTTCCCATGTGCCTAAAATAACTTGTACAATGGTTAGAATTCCCAGGACTGATTCCACATATTACAGAGGACAACTTGGAGACATCCATGTATAACTAGTCTATGGAAGGCATATAGGCTCATTATAGTTAACATTACCCCTACTTGCTCCTATTATACAGTATATTCTTTCTACAGAATTTATAATCTGATTGCCCCAAAGACTAAGAGCTGTCTAATTACACTGCCTCCCCCCATAAACAATTCATGGAAATTCCCAGAGGAAGTAGACAATTGCTTAGCACAGTATGTTGAGAAAATAGAGGGTTGAGTTAATAACTAATAAAAATAAAGGGGAGGATACAAGCCTGGAGCCTGGGTACAATGAATGGAAAAGTAGTAAAAGTTTTGTGCCTGATTGTTCTGCTTCCTGCATCAATCCAGTTACCTATCTGTCCTCTGATTTCCCATGGATTAACAATATGTGTAGACTGAGGGCTGTCAACAGGTGTAGTTACGAAAGATCTGCACGATCTGATTGGACTGCTGAGGGGAAGTGACAACATTTCCTAAGAAAAACAATTAAATTGTATTTACAATAGCATTTTCAGTTCTGTTTCCGCTCACATTTGTTGGAAGTAAATACTAACATTTATTGTGCAGCAATGAGGATTTTAAAAACTTTTTTTTTTTAATTCAATACTGACTTTGTCGAGTGAAGAGGGGCAAAAGAGCATTTGTATCACAGAAACCATGTGAGTTTCCAAAAGTGATGTTAACACATGATTGGTAGGTTTGGAAAGCCATTTAATTTTTTGGGTCTTTCAACTCTCTCCACCGATTGTAGATTTCAGGGAAAATATGCATTGGGCAAGTTTATAATCAGCTGCCCAATTCTTTGGTTCTGTGGATATTACCTGCTACCATAATAGTGTTAACTTTATTTTTCAAATTCATATTTTTCTTGTGGATCAAAATCTTTACAATGTATCGATGGTGACTTTGTAATAACACCACTATACTATAGACCAGTGATGGCTAACCTATGGCACTGGTGCCAGAGGTGGCACTCAGAGCCCTTTCTGTGGGCACTCAGGCCATCACCAGAGATGACTCCAGGTATCTTCCTACAGTCCCAGACAGCCCAGGACTTGCTGTGCACAGAGCTATATTAAAGTGACAGCTGTACCTGGGACTATTTTCTGCTTTATTGGTGTCCTCAGGGTGCTGGTATCAATGAAAGCTGTGACAAAGAAGGACGTATAAATCACAAATTAAATTTCTGTGTTGGCACTTTGCGATAAATAAGCGGGTCTTTGTTGTAGTTTGGGCACTCGGTCTCTAAAAGGTTTGCCAACACTGCTATAGACGGAGCCCTTCCAGCTACGTCCAATGTATAGTAACCGACACCCCAAGGTTAACTGGTGGATGTCTCTGTTGACATATCCCCCCGCCAATGGAAAATTGATCACCCATCCTGTGGATTGGTCAACCATTTCAAATTCCTATGAAGTGGCCAGACCACCTGTAAAGGTGCCCATACATCCTCAAAAGTGGTCAGCTAGGTACTTGTTTAGCCAACAGTTTTCCTCATGATACATCTGCCTTTTCCTAACTTTGTGGGGCCACATTTCAAGATACAAAATCCTTCCTAAAGCCAAACAAGACATCCAACAGTCAACTTTTTTTTCTGATGTTTATGGGGTGTGGGGGGCTTATGAGTAAATTGACTTTGTATGTCTATCCTGTGCTCTGCAGTGTTTGATTATCCAACAACACGAAAAATGGATGGAAGTAATTTTAGTGCCAAATGCTGAATGTTTTCCTTCGCATTTGATGATAAACTCTCAAAGCCTTACTGTCTTTTTAAGTAATTCTTGTCTCCTAAATATGTGATAAGCTAGTTTACTGTCTGCTTTAAAGCATTCCGGCATCTGAACACAGACCACGCTCGTGTAAACATGGCAGCTCCACTTTGAGATCATATCTCCAAAGTTCACTGTCAGTTCTAAGAGAAGAAAACCCTGGGGATGGGGCACAAAGGCCTCCTGAAAGCAGAAAGTTTCATAACCGGATCCCCTTCCAGGGCAGCTGTAGGAGACTGGACAAAGGTCCTGTGTTTAATGACTAAATATTATTTAGAAGTGGCTTCATTTACATTATGAGTTTCTCCAATGAAGTAAAGATGATAGCACTCGGGGAAATAGCACCGTGTAAGCACTGGTGAGCCTACCATGGCGTGTCTTCAGACGACTTGTGTATTAGACCTGTACTGTATGGATATTTCATCAGCACAGCAACACAGCTGTTTAGGAATTTAAATTTTTATACTATGGGTTTCAAGGGTTGTAAAAATAATAAAGAAATAATAGTAACCTTTTTCGTCTCTCCACCAGCCTCAGGGCTCAGTGATGATGTTGGTATGACAGGCAGTGCTGGATTGGAGTATTAGAGAAGTAAGGAACTTACCATAAGAATACACTTAATGGACAACCCCTTTAAGGCACCTTTTTACATATTGGATAGTCATCAGGTACTTCTTAAACTGGCAGTCCCCATTGACAGGTATCTTGAGGTGTGTGGGAAGGTTGTGAGTTCCTCCAATTAGATTAATGTAAGGTCAATTCTTCAGAAACAAATATTTTTTACAGTTCTTGAGGGTCCAACAAGTTATTGCCCTGATGACCATAAACTAGGTTTGAAGTCCCCTTAATATATAGGTGGGAAGTTGGTTAAACCTGTTACAGACTCTAATCCATCAGAAGAAAGGATTGAAATGAAATGTATTATTGTAACACTCCAGGTTTTATCCAAGCCATGCATGACCAATGTTCCTGATGATCTTTAGGTTTTATCCTATTTTGGTTTGGATTCAATGGCCCTGTATGATACAGTTACAGAATGTACTTGGCTTCCCATGATGTATTTGCATTGTATTTTTAGTAGACAGTGGTGTATTGTCTGTGATAAGAAAAAAAAACTTCAACAGAACATTGATTAAACCCTCCCAGACTCTTAACCCATAGACACCAATCACTCAGTCGTATTGGACACATGTTAAAAGGCCAAAGAACAGTGCAGGTTGTTTAAACTCAGCAGTCATTGCCGCTATCGAACACTCCTTCTTTACTGATTGATTAACCCGGGGTAAATCATGTACAAATGAACGGTAAACCTTTTCCAGACTTCATTTGTAAGACCCTGCAGAATGAATGGTGACTTAGCGCAGTCAGTGATGGAGACAGACTGGCCGTTCCTGCAGAGTATTGTATTGTGCCCAATGCAATAATAGTTAATGACCTGGGATTCCGAAGAGAAGAGGAAAAATCTATTGGATGGACCTGATCAATGCTAGTAGTAATTCTTAAAGAATTACACGTGAGTTGACTTGAGGAGAGAGACTCCATATTGACCACATAATCTAATATATATATAGGATTTGTAATATCCTTAAAATATGCTATAACGGAAAAAAATTGAGAATCCAATATATATAGTGGCCTAATCTCCCCCTTGCAGGTGAGTTAAAGGTACAGACAGAGACTACCCTCATAGTGATGTCTAAATGGTGGAATTTGCACCTTGAAGGGCTTTTAGTCCTTCATGTCAAAATGCATCTTCCAAGGTTATGTGTTAGATTAAGCCCAAGTGTATTTTATTGCAATTAGGGGAAATGCAAACCATAGATTTATCTTTAATTATTAAAGGAACACTAAACATATAAACAAAATATTGGGGCACATTTACTTACGTGTATGGTGTATGTAAGTGCATTGTCTTGTGACACAATTTAAATGTTAAGTCCCGCGCTTAGTCTGAATCCATCAGATCGTCCGAATTCATGCCTACCGATTTGTGTCGCATGAAAGCCTGCGCGATTGCGACGCAATCCGATCGTGTGCGCCACAATAGCCTTTTAAATGAGGCGCCTTCTGTACGGTCTGCGGACCCTTACTAAATGAGCCCCATTTTGTCAATTACACTTTGAAATGGTTAATAATTTCTTCTTTGTGTGTCTCAATATCAGCTATACTTTCCCCTCCTTTGCACTGTTGTATGTCCAGCTGTAAGACAACTGGCTGCAGCAGAAGTCTCCCCTCTTTGCGTTCCTTGCAGCAGGACAACCCTCTCCCATGATTAGGTCTAGCTGATCTCCAACTAAGAATGAATTAACCCTTTAAGTTTAGCTGTATTTCTGCATGACTTCAGTAAGACACGGTATATTTAGTAGATCAAACATATTTGGATATTTATTGTGTTTTTTAACAAAGCTATTACGGTAAATTCCTTTAAGAACTAATATAAACTAAAAATGTTTTTATCTTGCCCTAAAAGTTATTGAAATTGTTCTGGGTAATAGCAGAACAGCCCCAGAAAGGTTAAGATGTTACTTTGCCATTAAATCTGTCCTTTTGCTGTAATTTGCATGGCGCTGCCATCCAGTGATGTTTCTGCCACAAAGCCTCTGCGGGGAGACGGCATCTGACATTTAACTTTAACAATGTCTTTAATTAGAAAAAGTAATTAATATAAAGTAAAAGTCTCATCATGATAGATTGGCAGACACGTACTTTGTGGAGTGATGTCTCTTCAGCCGGCACATACAGTTATTACTACGGTTGGGGAGTTGTACTGTGTAGTAATAGGGGCTTCTTGATTTCATAGTCTACATAACTGATATAAAGAATAGTAAGATGAATTACTTGATTTCTTTGTTATCCATTGTATAACGTTGAGGATATACAACAACGATTCTCAGATTAATCAGCTACAAATAAGACTGACAAACACGGGTAGCATCTACTGCCGAGTGGGGTTTACAGTTTGTAGCAGAATTTGGAAACCTATCATAGGCCAAGTTCACACCCCCACTCGTGGTATCCATTACTTTGCCAAGGGTATCATTCAGAGCCCTCTCTGTGGGCACCCAGGATGATTGTCATACAGAACTCGGTAGTCCCATGCTCACTGCTGTTTTGGAACAACACATCCTGGGCTGCCTGGGACTGCAAGAGTGATGAGGTGCGGACAGGGTCAGATTATGATTTGAGCTGATGTCATGCAATTCTTCCTGTAGGGGGTGCTGGAAGAAACCTGTAATGATAACCTAAATTTCTTTCTACTGTATTGGTATCCCCCAGACACCAATACCATTGAAAGTTTTGGCAGACCAGTAAGCAATAAGGTACTGCTTAAATTACCATGGTGGCGCGGATAGATAACTAGAGTTTTGGTTGCAGTTTGGCCACTCTGGGTCACATTTACTAAAGCCCCTGCACCAGTTTTCGGTCAGTCTTTGCATGGTCTTTCTCATGCAGTTTTGGGTTCCGGTGCACAGTCGGACCGTGTACCACTTTTATTATGCAGAGTCCAACAGAAATGTGTTGTACATTCCATGTTAAAGAACGTTCCATGAAGAACGTGCGCCACAATTCATAAATCTGGCGCCATCTGAACTATACACAGGCAAACTGGACATATTACACCCTGCACTGTTAGTGATAAATGTAGACCTCTGTATTTAAAGGGTTCACCATCACTGCTCTATTCTGTTATGTGATAGAATGACGGAAAGCTAATGGTAAACGGAAAACTTTCTGCTTACCATACGTTCCCATTGACTTAAATGTAAGAAACTTTTACTTCCCTTATTTATGCGTTATTTATAATATAAAAATTGATGATATTTTTGCTATTCAAAATGACGAAATTTAGTGGACACTGTGAACAGTGGTGTGAATTGGGCCTAAGATTGCGACAGTGATGAGCAAAAAACCCTAAATCTGACCATTTAAGGGTCAGCCATTCTATCAGCTCTGCTTTAAGAAGACGAGCTGTAACCGTATTTCTATGCCCATTCTATAGTAACTGAGGGGCGCTGGGGAAGAGCTAGTTGTGCGTTGTCTATGTTAGTGTTGTAGTTATTAGAGCTTTCTGCTCATTATACTAATAGACTTGGCTGCACTCAAACGTTCTGCAAACAATTTTCACTCCGCTTGGATCCCAGATACAAATATCCAGATAAAGTAATAATGGAAAACAGAAAGACTCTCCTATGGTATAACATTTCCTCTTGGCCTGATTTTTGCTTGTGTTTATGTTGTGAGACCATGCGAGCACAAATATTAGTTTCTCAGGGCTTCATTTTATACACAGCTGGAAGTTACATTGCGGCAAACAAGCAGGATCGCAGCTTGCAATATGGCAAACCAGTGACAGCCTGTCACCGCTCTGTCCTCACTGACAGCCTCTACTTATTCTCCCCTTCATAAGGACTACTGCGTTTTAGACCAAACTACCTAATAAAATAACAAATCTTGGCTGTTCCCTGGACCGTTTCTAAATGTGACGACAGCTTATTCTTGATCTCATAGTCTGTACCGCAGCACTACACTGGTTATGTCGTTTGCCATGCACGTTGCATAAATGTAAGCAGTGAATTATTTGCGGGGTACGGTGTGACCCAAATCTCAATCAGGTGGTGGGGTAATTCTTTGTTCATACAAGATATGCCCCTGCCAGAGGAATAATACCGCACCTTGCTCCCTCTCTCTGTGCAGCACATGTAGATGTATTGGGAGGGTATATGTTGTGTCTAGTTTCTGGGCTGTAACAGGTTTGTAAGTTATCAAGTTGCAAGATGGCAAGCTGTACAGTGAGGGTCTGACTGTTGGGACCCCCAGCTACCTGGTGAGAGTTGTCCTGTTCTCGCAAATGTTTGGAGTGGCAGTTCTCATGCTCCATTCAATAGTATCAGAGTTAAGAATTGCTGAGTAGTGCGCTCAGGTATATCTCACACCCCCAATCAATGTCCAAGTGAATGCCGGAGATGATAGCTCCACTCTCCACATTTCTCCAGGACACACTAATGAGAATGTGACTCGTCTTATCCAGATTGCTTGGGGTCCTGTTCTTGTAATAGGTGAAAGCCAGGGTGCTCAAGCCGTGAGGCAAATTGAGCCACTTCCCTCAGGCAGCACCAAGAACAGGATCGGTTATCTGCTGCAAAGCTGGACCTGCCACTAAAAAATACCTGATGTCAGCATGGGTGTGAGACACTGCACAGAGAAGCCAACTACTTAAAAATAACCTGATAAATTACTAATCGATGGCACAGAGAGGGCACAGTTCTATAGCTTGCCCCAGGCAGAGTGTTAAGGTTCACACTTGCCCTCATTGATCATCTTGTTATCCCCTATCATGGGGTTAGGGGATACTTGGCTAACTTGGTACAATGCATGTCACACAATGCATGTGTTTTCAATGCCTCTTAAAAAACGCACCAAGAACGCAGCCTGTAACTGCACCCTTTAAAGGGCTAGTTAAGCGGTGACCCATAAACCACTCAGTGTTACTTTGTAGCTTGGCCTTCAGGGGTCTGTAAAAGCCAGCTATGTGAAAGGGTTAAAGTGGCCAAGGCTTGTCACGTGTCTGTGCCTGTTCGGCTGTGTATAAGGAGCCTCCTTCCTGCACACGTTTTATATACTATTTTCTGGGTTTGGGAGGTCTATTTTGAGAATTATTGTGACCCTGAGAAAATAACAGGCCCCTTATCATCCGGGACCCCCTCCTGCCTTTGTCTCTAATGGTAATGTGTAGTTGAGGCCTTTCCCTCTGTCTGGATCTCTCTGTAATAAGGTGTATGGTAGCGCAGGCCGACATACAGCAGCCCTTTAATTTTGCTTTGGGAAGGCGCCTTCATGTTATAAAGTTTGTAATTACTTTCTGGCGTGCGGCACCCTCTCATTACCAGTGACTGGAAAGAATGCTGCCTCTTCCAAAAGTGTAATTACACAGGGTGGGTATTTGCGGTGAGGTGAGATGGGAGGGATAGCTGGACGCCTCGCATGTGTTTCAGAGAGTCAGAAATGTGGTTTGTGGGCTTCATGTTCCCATCATATATCCTTTACTATAAGAAAAACAGGGTTTTCAGGGTCACCCACAACCATCACATGATTGTATGGGAATCTTTGCTTTAAACTGCTGCAAATAAAGGGTTAAAAGCAATGCATTCTTCAATAAAGCAGATCAGCTCGGAGTCTTTAGATGTCATTGTTGGATGAAATTCTCATTGTAGAGGTATTTTGTCATTTTCGCACGCACGTTGATACATAAGTCGTCTATTAAGCTCATGAACCAGTTCTGCGACGCGGCAGCCGGGCCCCTGGCGTTACACATTATGGAGGACCATGAATCCCATTACAATGATGGTACAGGCTGAATTTGTGTTGTGACATGGTCCTATACCAGTTCCCCAGGCGAGGGGTATGCCTTACAAAAGTGCACTATCAATATATGTTTAGTGTCGGTCCCGCTATAATGCGTGTAACTATAGGATGCCATGTTATTTCATACAGAAGATGTTACGAATGTCTGGACACTAATAATAATTCTTTATTTATATAGCGCACACAGATTATGCAGCGCTGCATAAAGCATGACAAATTGGTCCCTGTCCCCATGGGGCTCACAATGTAAACAATGTAACAGTATGTTTTGGAGTGTGGGAGGAAACCAGAGTACCCGGAGGAAACCCATTCAAACACAGAGAGAAAATACAAACTCTTCGCAGATGTTGACCTGGGTGAAATTCGAACCCAGGACCCCAGTGCTGCAAGGCAGAAGTGCTACCCACTCAGCCACCGTGCCGCTAAGCTGATCTGAAAACTTTCAGATCTTCTCATTATGACCATGGAGTCTTCTCTAAAGGCAATAGCAGATGTGTAGTTGTGTGAATCTTTGTTCTGAGAATAGGAGTCCTGTATTTAAATTGACTTTTTTTTCCCCATTACTAAAAATCAATATCCTCAGCTCCACCTGCTCTATAACATGCTGCCTGCAGATAGGACATTATGTACAATCTGCCCAGCTCCTCCTGTTCTATAACACGCTTCCAGCGAATATGACACTGAGTACAATCTGTTCAGCTACTCTTGGTCTATAAGATGTGCAACATCCCCCACCGGGGCCTAGCCTTTTCTCGGGGCCTGGAGTCAGCCTGGGCCCGCAGTACCTGAGTGGCTGGCGGTTGTGGCCTAGGCACGCTAGTGTCATGGTGCTTGGTAGGGGGACCGGAGGGCTGTCCTACAGCCTGGCAGGTCTCCAGCAGGGTGGTGTTGGCAAGAAATGATGAGGGAGAGGCTGCTATAGCGGTTCTCCCTGGGGCAACCCTTTGGTGTCTAGAGTATGGGTCTCTGTGTGGTGGACAGGGTGCCTGTGATGATGGCAGCCGTAGTAGCAGGGACCAGACGGAGGCAGAGGTTGAACGAAAACAACTTACAGTTCTTTATTGGAATCGACAGGAACCGCAGCAACGTGCCTTAACAAAATGGTGGAATGCTGAGATGTAGTTGGAGGGAGCCACAGGATGTAGATCACCAGCCTGGATGCAGAGGGCAGGCTGGGAGGTAGCTGTGTCCTGGAAGGATGCTTCAGCTTGTCCTGGGTTGCTTCAGGTATCACCCTTGAAGGTAGGATGATACCCCTTTCCTCACTATACTAGCTATTAGTTCCACCCTTCAGGCAGGGGCTAGGCTCTTCCTGCTCTGGTCTGGTATGCTAGCTGTACAGACTCCGCGGAGTCTGTACTGGAGTAACTCCAGTCTGCTTCTGCAGACTCCTGGGTCTGACTGCTCTCTAGAAGTGATCCCTAGAACATTCCTGGCCAGGGGTTTTGTTACTCCCCACTGGTCAGGTGGTGGCTACTCCTCCAATTACATCTCAGCTCACAGAAACAGAGTGTAATACATGTAATTGGCTGACACATATGACATCAGACAAAACACTTAACTCCTGCCCTACCAGGCAGGGTCTACCACTGCAATGTTCCCCTGTGTCCTATAAGGACTATGTAGTGTGATGTAGTGACATGCTGTGGGGCTGATCAGACCCTACACAGGCTGCAAGCTACATGGTGGGACGTATTCGCAAACACAGCTCTGCCTTGCAGATGCTAACCTCAGACTGAACAGTATTTATAACAGATTCCCCTCTTAATAGTTTCACAATAGTTCTGTCCATCAAGGATGATGGCGATGATGATGAGCCTCACACTTTTGGATATTTCTGACCATGTCTTAAAGGAAATCTACCATCAAAATCCATCAAGATAAACCAGGGACACTTACTCATAGATCCTGGCACGGTGACAGTGGTAATCCTCTTGTATTTGTTATTAATGAGCCTAAAGTGCTACCCTATTTCCTCTGTGCTCTAGCCTTACATGCTGTTATACATTCCCAACTCCCTCAACGCTTCCCCCTTCCTCTGCCACAGAGGGAGGAGGAGTGCTCCTGCACAGTGTAACAGTCTGCGAAGCTACAGCACAGAGGGGCTTTGGTAACACCCCCAAGCGGCCTTCAGATTCATTGGCGTAGTTTTAAAACTTGGTCTTGGAAGGAAAAAGGCCACAGATAAAAATTTAATAAGATTACCAGAGTCGCGGTGCCTGGATCTATGAGTACGAGTGTTATCATGCTTGGTTTTGTTGGAAGACTGGTAGTTACAGCACTTATTCATGTGCATTTTGTTTTTCTTGGAAAACAAAGCAAAACAGCAGCAAAGAATTGGAGATTGTTGAGGTTTCCTTCCATTCAGCTCGTAAAGAAAATACTTTCAGACAAAACCAGGGGACAATGATTGAATACAGTGCGATCCAGCGACCGGAGAGATTGACACTGAATGTAGCGGCACCCACCGCATGACCTCACACACAATGCAAGCCCCTTCCAACCTTGTTAGTAGGATGGTGTTCACAAGCACACGACCGGCTCGTTTATTATTCCATTGTGTGCTTTGTTGTAAAATTTGGTTGTGAAATGCATATGGGAAACTCTATCCTTCCTGTATCCTCACGGCACCGCTCCAGTCATATTGTGGTGAGACCGTGGAAGTGAGAAGGAGCTCATTTTACTTGCTAATACATTGTGTAGTCACACTGAGCCTGCCAGCTGGCTGGATGAATGGTGCTGGAACCTGTCACATCTGCTCGGGGCTGTGATGTCATGGATGGGACCAACACTTTTACCTAACAGGCACGTGTGCTCACAGGAGGAAGTTTTTGTAAGGATCTAGGTGTCAGTTTTTGATTCTTCTTCTGCACTTGTTTTTGAATGTTCAGTCTTCCATATAAAACAGCAGCCTGAGGCCAGAGGGTTGAGTACATGACCTTGTGCTAGGGGTCTGACAGGCTGCCTATCCAAAGGGGGTGGCATCTATCAAAGAACACACATCACACCTGTGAAATGTGTGAACAGCACCATGCTTTTGCATTGTTTATATTAATCTATACCGGTGATTTATTTCGAGGGGCTGTATATAAAAAGATATCAGCACATTAAGTTCAGAGAAAAAATGCAAAATTATGTTCTGATAATAACCGATTTTAGTGGACCTTGAATGGTTTCCATTAGCATAGTTTTTCACCACTTCTGTCTGTGCTTCTATGACCTGTGTGGAAAATTAGACTTCCAAAATTAGATGGAAGCTGAAACAATGCTTCAGATTGCTGAGTGCGGTGCTTGGTAATCTCCATCAGATCAGTAGAGATGAATGGAGCAGAACTGGCTGTCTGCTTTACATCTCCGGGAGCGACCAAGGGTCCAACAGACGGACCTTGGTGCTTGTCAGACCCCCTGTTCTCGTGATCTGTGGGGGTCTCATCACTGAGACTCGAAACCACAATGCTAAACTACAACACGTTGGTTATTACTCGTGGTTATAACTCATGATATACAAAAAATACTACTGAATTGCCCCTATTGATGTCTTCTGTTTTCTGTTACCCAAACACATTTGATATTTTATCATCAAATGTGGCTAAATTTGCAGAGAAGCATTTGATCTGAATTGAATTTTAAACTATTTTTGGTGAAAAGTTATGATTTTCTAACAACCCGGGATACAATCCATAGGGATAACGTAAAGAAATTCACATTTTCATGCTGTCAGGACAAGAATAGAGCAGCTAAAAGACAATAATAATATGAAAAGTGTACAATCTGCAGCAAACATAGCTTATTCTGGAAATCAAGATTACTATGTGAAGTATATTCTGGAAACATATCCTCTTAATTTAGAGTTGGGCTGTTGGCGGGGGGTTATTATAGTAGCCCAACGCTACGTGGTTGTTGTATTTCCATTATGATATTGACATGTGACTTTTTTTTTTATGGATTAAATGTAACCGCACTCAATTAATTCTCGTGCATCAATCTGACTGTAATAGTCGTTGCTTATACAGGTAGGGAGGGGGGACATAATCCTTCATGTATAGGGCAGGGCTTCCATTTAGGACTGTAAGAAAACTGGGTCCTTTAAGAACTAGCTCTTAAAACTATATGGGCAAGACAAGCTGAACAGATCCATTACTGCCAACCCAGGAGGATGACTCAAGGCCTTTTATATGGTTTTTATTTTAGGTGGAATTTTTGGCACCTCCTCTAATGCAGGGAAAGTAATGTTTTAAGTTTCCCAGATCACATATCAAGGCTGAAGAGAAAGCAATTTGTCATATAAGTGCCTGGGTATATAATACTGAAGTGAATGCATCCACTGATTTAATGAGGATTCTGCGTTACATCAGCAGCCTGCACACCGTCCGCCGAAGGAACCGATCACTCTCCAGGGAAGCCAATGACTAGGAGCTAGCTCCCATAATCTCTATTGCTGTATTTCACTGGCTCTTTCCAGCTTGCATCAGCTTTTTTTTCCTTTTGCACCTTCATGTCATCAGCGGACAGAAGATTTCCTTTTACCCAATACTAACTTTTTTGAGTACAGAAATCCTCCTCTTATTATGTCATCGGCATGTATTATGACAGATGAGAAAATGTCACTGCAGGCTTCCATAATAGGTTGTGTATGAGTCTTGGGGTTCCCCAGATTTTAAGGGTATTAAGAATCCTGTGAATCTTTCATTTAGATTTTCACATGAAAAAATCTGTGCATCAGCAAATATTTGATATGTGAATTAAGATGTGATCCTGATTTTCTCCTCTCCTGACATATTTGTTTTTAAGGATTTCTAGGATTCCCCATGAAATTACAATTCTAGATCATCTTACATTTTGCCTTTCCTTTGTTGCACCTAGAAGGAGTTGTAACAAGTGGATGCCAGGGTTCAGGAGATGTAGCCATTTGTAATGTTCCCCTCTCCAGGCTGTTAGCTGAAGGCAGAATATAGAAGGAGCTGCAGGAAAGACTTGGCCTACATTGTGCAGAATGGTGGAAGTACATGCACCCTCTGCATCTGTAGCTGATCTTGGGGAAAAGAATGATGGAAGGATGCAGTACATATTTATACTATAAACATTTATTCCGCCTTAATTTGCGCCTAATTAAAAGTAAAACTAATTGGAAAAATTACAAATATGCTTATTTTTTCAGACTTGTAGTCATTTACCGGCTAATTTTACAAAGAAAAAATTATGTAATCATAAAAAGTATTCTATCAAGTCTCACATGTCATGAAAAAAGCAAAGTAAAAATAGTTTTACTTTGTAAAGCGTTACCATTGTCATTTATTGTCATTTAAAGAAGGGCATAACAGAACTGCACAAATTGACCTGAACATTCAGGCATCAATGACCATCACAACGGGGCTAAAAACTGACCATCTACCCCTAGGATAGGGGATCAATTTAAGATTGTCAGGAGTCTGCCACCCAGCTTTCCCTCTTATCAGTCACTTAAAGGAAATCTACCACATTGAGGCAGCAATGTTTGTGCGTGTCCTCTGAAACGGGATCCATTCTTCATTTATCTTTTAATAGCCTAGTTTTGAAGTAAATTGTCTTTTAAAATTATGCATGAATGGGGAGGGGAGGGAGGAGACAGGCACTAACACTGAATATGGGCGTGCATAATTAACCGAAGACCGAGCCAGAAGAGGCTTCTGTAATGTACACAGGAGCTGCAGAAGCTTATTTGCATAACTTTCATGATTATCTCCAAAACTAAGCCAAAGGAAGATAAAGAACTGATCCTGTAAGTGTGCTTGGTATACAATACTGCATCCATGTGGTAGATTTCCTTTAAAGAGATAGAGGGATATGAAGTGTGATACTTGTGTGTAACAGGCTGCTACATTCAATGGGTGATAAGCTGCAATACCAAGCACAACCACTATAAAATGTGCTTAGTGGAAAGTAAATTGACTGCAGCGCTCATCTGGATGCTGCGATCCAACCCCATGGATCCTGGAACCGCCATGGATCCTTCCCAGATACTCTAGCAGTAATAGCTGTTTTGCGTTAATCCACTTTTTATCAAGCTTGCATTTTAATGCTTTTTGATCATTGTGGCCATCCCAAGTACATCATCCCTAATTGGTCAGTCCACACCTAGTTGTATGTATGTATGTATAATATATCTATATCAAAGTAACCTCCTGTAGTCATATCGGATCTAAAAATATATGGATGTATTCCCCTTGGTGACTAGACAGGAAGTTGTGAATACTCTTAACCTTTGACCCAACATCCTGTGCAGAAACCTCTTAGTGACTGAGCTGTTTACATAAAACTTGTCAGATGGTGGAGTGAGTGTAACTACAGTTAATAAAAGTGTAATGTAATGGAATACAAAAATCATTATTATTATTATTATATAACGCAGTATGGAAACTTATGATATCCCACCATATACCATGAACAGTTAACCTGCTGTCTGTCCAATGCTTTAGACTGTTCTTCTTCTGTCAGAAACGTTCCCCGCGCCGCCTCGTACTAGTGACAGATCCTTCTGAAGGCATTCTGCTGCTGAAAGGTCTGCTCCCTCTCAATACCCTAAGGCAGTGATGGCTAACCTATGGCACTGGTGCCAGAGGTGGCACTCAGAGCCCTTTCTGTGGGCACTCAGGCCATCACCAGAGATGACTCCAGGTATCTTCCTGCAGTCCCAGACAGCCCAGGACTTGCTGTGCACAGAGCTATTTTAAAGTAACAGCTCTACCTGGGACTATTTCCTGCTTTATTTGTGTCCTCAGGTGGTATCAATGAAAGCTGTGACAAAAAAGGGAGTATAAATCACAAATTAAATTTCTGTGTTGGCACTTTGCGATAAATAAGTGGGTCTTGGTTGTAGTTTGGGCACTCTGCCTCTAAAAGGTTCGCCATCACTGCCCTAAGGGTTTGTTTTTGTATCTTAACATTTTCCTTTACATCTCTCCTTTTTGTCGTCGGGTGACAGGCAGCATCTGTTGTCACATCAATGTCTACAGTACTATCTAGTGGCAGAGGGGATCAGCATCAGAGTAACTTTACACCCAATATTTAATTCAGGAGGAGTGCGGAGGACAGCACCTGGTTGCTAATAGCTGGATCGCCATGGGCTTAGGCCGGGAGCAAGACTAGAACACTAAGAACCAGTCTGTTGTGTAGATACCTTGTCCGTATTAATAACTTTTATAGATAAATTTTATTTTTAATATATGGAATTTTTCCTTTCAATATGTATGAAAAGCTGAGACGCCAATACTGGTCTCAGCATCTGACGTTGACACAAAGTACCGTAGACTACTGAAATACAAGCAAGACTTGTGGCCTGCTAGTAGTTAATGGCCATTTGTTTTACTTTAGTAACAAGCTATATTATCAGGCAGTGGTCACTCCTGGAGTATATAGAATAAGGATCTTATGTGCTTGTCCTGTGGACTGAATAAATGCCAGCCAGCTCCCCCCCCCCTGTAGTATACAGCCAGCCAGCTAGCCCCCTGTATGCCCAATGCAAAAAAAAATGAACTTAATACTCACCCTCTGGCGATACTCGGCCCGGATTCAGGCGGCTCCTCTTCTTTCTTCTATTCCTTTTCTAGCTGGCATAGTCGCGTCCATGCGATCTGCCAACAGGCGCACACTATGATGCGGACGCGACTCTGCCGGGTAGAGAAGAGGAGCCTCTGAGGATCGGGAGCTGCACCAAGGATCCGGGTGCCGGAGGGCGAGTATGTAAGTCTATTTTTTTAATTGACTTGTGTACAAGACGAGTTAAGACATTTTTTGTGCTGAAAACTCAGCTACACAAGCTGAAAACACAGCTACACAAGCTCAGCTATACACAAGTATATATGGTAATATTCCAAAAGGTATGTGTTTCCCTAAGTCATGTCACATACATATATACGTATATATCGACAAAATGTGAATTTTCTAAATTTAATTGACACACTTAATGGAGCCATACTATAACTATTCCTACTTACACATGCATGCTTGGTTTGGCTGAGTGTGCAAGTGTTTCCTGTTAAGAGAATAAGTCACTGCTACAAGACTTGTTTCCTTGAGATAAAAAACTATATATTTTGGGACACCACCATTCATATTTGTCCTTCCGATGCAAATACTCTAAAATTATATTAATAGTATATGGACAGCTTTAGTCGTCTAGTTCTTTTGTTCATTGTCAGATTTTCTTCATAATTGAGTAATAAAAAGGGGGTAGAATGATCTGAACTGCAGGCATTGTAGTGATAATGGCTCGCTCAGCAGTCGCACTCTGCCACCTAGTGGATGGAAGGATGTGAAGTTATAACAATAAATATGAAGCACAGATGGAAATGCCATTAATTTTATACCCAACTAATAAAAACGGTAAGAAGTTTAATTAAAAAAAAATCTAAAAAGTTTAGAAAATTGAAAACACTTGTAAAACTTAGTAACTTAATTGATTGAAATTTTCCTCTTGTTGGATTCGCCAAGCAACGTCGATCCCCAAATAAGCGAGAACCTGCATGAGTGTCAATAAACTGCAGCGCTGAAACCTTATTTAATTACCTGGAAATGTTTACTAAGATTAAAAAAAATGTGAAACTTAGCGGCGCTGCTGATATCTACAGGAACTTGCCAGAGCTGTTCTCTGCCTCCAAGGACTAGCTCAGAAATGAGTTGCAAAGTTTTAATGAAACTATTCTGGCAGTGGAACAAAGCCATAAATGTGATGATCTGTAACCTCGCTTTCCAATAATGTGCGCTCTTGTTTTTCATAGATAAGAGTTATTCCCAGTAGTCAGCCCAAATAAACCCCGACTTCACAGAGGCAATGTCTGTGGTTACAGCTACAATATCTGTGTGTGTATGTATTAACATCATCCCTGGTTATGATATATGCCATAAATATTTAGCTACCTCCACCTAATGTGAGAAGGGGGACTGTCCTATGCTGCTGTGAATGGAGAGAATGTTCTAAGCATGGAATCATTGTTGTGCAAGGAGAAATTAGAGGGAGACCTAGTCCTAAACCAGCAGTGCAGCTCCTTCATTCTCGCTAGGAGCAGGGTCGGCGCAAGCACTGGGCATACCGGGTAAGTACCGGGGCCCAGAGCGCCTGGGGGGGCACATAAGGCTGTACATAAGGAATCCATGAGGGTTAGAGAGTCTGTATCTCATGGATCCATAGGGGGTGAATGGGGCTTTATATAAAATATCCATGTGGGAGCTGTTTGGAATGATAAACTAGGGAATATTTTAGGGAACAAGGGACGGTTTTAGTTTCTGAATTGTTAATTCCGCAATGCGAGTTCACTGCAAAGGGGCCCACTGAGGCTCTGTCACCCAGAGGCCTACTGTAACTTGGAGCCGACCCTGCCTAGGAGTGAAACCATTACTGATCTCACTAGGTCTTGGCTGAATGTTTGTTCTTGTATATCAACCATAGAGAACCGAGGGTAAACGGTTCCAGGAGAACAAAGATCCCAGACAGCAGAATACAAAGCACTCTTGTAGCAGGCTCTGCTGACAGTCGGGTAGATGGTTCCCTCTCTTTTGTGCCAACATTAACATCAGACAATGCGGGTACAGTCATGGGATTTCTACATGCCATTAGAGGGATACAAGGCAATATCTTTGTCCTATCATGTCTTTAGCTCCAGTTGAAGTATACTATAGACAGCATTGTCTATGCTAGGACTTGTAGTTCTTCACTAGCACAAGACCCATAGCAGTCACCAAAAGCTATTTGTTCTGATTGTGTGATTGCTGTGAAGCGTTGACAACATCACTAGTGGGTTGTAGACACCTACATGGAGCTGATACAGGGCAGCGTTCCAGCAAGCGCCACAGGCAAACAAGCCGGCAGCGACTAATGGTTGTCACATGATGCTGCTTCCCTAATGTTTCATTTCAGTTCTGACACAAACAGGAACTTGCTAATGACCGGTTTTGTTTGTAATATTGCAATGAGGATTCAGCTGTGCACAAAATGTCCGTGTTCACGAAAACCAAAGGGATGAGTCAAAGGATGTTCTTCTATGTCTATACATTGGCTTCATCCGCTTTCCTATGCCAGGATGTGTGGTGCAAATTGACATTTTTTTCCCTGCGTCTGTAATTGCTCAGCAACAACGTTGCTCTGTTTCTATGTCCACTATGAGATGTGTATTTCTATAGCATCTTGTGAGCTCTGCTACTGCGGCCCCGGGAGATGCACTCCGAAGGGTGGAGATCATTTAATCCAGAGAGCTGACTAGGAGGCGCCTATTGCTCCAGAGTTAAATCCTGCTGGAGATCCCCCGGGTATTAAGTAAACAAGTGATGTCCTTAAAGTGACGGCACACAATACCGCACACAGCAGCGATGAACTTGGCCAGCATCACTGCAAAAACAATAGTGTTTACCTATCATAAATTATTACGTGATGTGATCATACAGGCACAATGCGCCTTGTCTAATTCTGTAGCCGGCTTTGTTACACCAAAACAATCTAGCGGATGGAAGAAAATAGTAATTCAAGTAGTGTAAGGCTCCCTTAAGTGCTGTTCATCCTGAGCCTTCTAGATGGGGGTTTTGAAGGAACCTGTCAGATCTTTTCAGAAATTGAGAGCAGGATACGATGATATAGGGTGAGATTCTGAGCTCTCTTATGTATATATATATTGGAGATGGATTTGAAAGAAAATGATAATGGCAGTCAATAGCCCATCATGGTGGTCATCCCACTATCACTTTTCATCCTTGTTTGAAATAACAATCTCAATAGAACTGAAAGTTTAGTAGTTAAAATTAACCTGTCTGGTGATATCAAACTGGTTTATAAGATTTTGAGTGCGATTTTGGAGTAAAGTACAGTCATCGGCGAGCACTGTCAGCTCCATAGAGATTAATGTAGCAAAACGTTCATGCGCGGCCGTCTGCTCCATTAGTCTGAGGAGCGGTGAGGGTCGGTCGGACCCCTCATTCTCGCGATCTGCGGTGGTCTCAGCGATGAAACCCCCCACTCATCAGCAAGTTAGAATCTATCCCATGGCAACATCAACAATTTAATCTTGAAACTTTATCAAGCTAAGAATGCCATAGAAATAGACTGCATCCATGTGCACAAGGCCCGCTTAAAAAAAAAAACTATAAAAAAAATAGGGTCCTTTTTTAAACATTCCTCAGTCCCCAAGGCAAAGGGCAAGGGTGTCAGCCGGATGGATTGAGATGCAATACGTATGTTCCCATTGACTTAGTCTATTAATTTTCATGTTGTTCTGGCCATGTTAGTTTACGGCATCTCCGTTTGTTAAACCAGCTGATCAGTACATCTTTAGAACAGCGTTACCAGGGATACACAAGTGCTGTAGGCTGCTACCCTGTAACGGTTGCAAGACTAGTTGGGTCCAAGAAGACACCATTTATCTATATTGAATGTGGTTGATGGCGCCCATAAAAACATCTCAGATGTGTGAAGCCATGGACCTCTACAGATACTATAATACTGTAATATTTCCACAGTGTAGGACCTGTGGGTGTCCGCGGATACTGAGATACCAGAGTTTCCTAGGTGATACTCCTTATGTTTACCAATATTATGCAATACGTACACTCAAGAACTTACATATAGAGACTGAACACATTTGATTCCTCTCTGATCTGTGTTGAGGGATGTTGAAGGAACAATGCTGTTTGTGTAATGATGCAAGGAATCGGTGGCGGGTTTGTGCATTGAGAGTTACACATTATTGCATGTCCATAACATATATTTTGTGGCTGAGTATTGTTTTCCTACTAGGTGTTGGTGAGAGGGTGTTTGGTTTGATGATGTGGGGTAAAGAGTCCTTACTTGTTTTAGGGTGTGTAAACACTTGGTGAGACAATACTGCACATTATATATGATATCATTGTAATCTGTTTGCTTTAGATAAACCCATCATAGGACTCCAATATTTAAAGGGAATTGAGATCTGCATAGAATTGTAACATCATACCATGTGTGTTCCATTATTGGCATTGCAAAGTTGGCTGTCTAAAAGCTGCCTACTAGTTCTCTGATTAGGGGAGAGGGAAACAGGATAGGCAAAATTTTCATCCTAGCTAAGTAGCAGCCATCGGTACCCCCTGTCCTTGTCTTTCAATGTTGATGAAGATTGTCTAACCACTAGATCAGACCTTTATACAAAAAAATAAACCTCTGTTTGAATAAATGATAACCTTTAAAATTCACAGGTTATAAACTTTTAAGCCTAAAATCAATAAATCATAAATCAATAGTCCAGATGATGTTAAATGTTATAGTATCTTTTATCATTGTGCATGAATCTGATTTTTCTCCTGTACGGAGTTTTTAATGAAAGAACGTCTTACTGACAATCACTGGATTATTAAGTGACGCATTCGGTAGGTGTGCAAGGAGTTAAGCTTTAGCATACTTTACCTATCTAGCTACTTTTTCAGGACTTGCAGGAACTCTGCTCACTGCAGGAGAAGAAAGGAGAAATAAATACAATGGAATACAAATAGGGCAGAGAAGTCACTTGTACACAATGTATATTGCATACTAGTGTAATAACCTTAACTATTTACTTCTGAAATGTAAAAAAAATATATAATTTAAATGAAGTGATAGTGTGCACTGGGGGCGATTCTCTGCTCTTCAGCACCTCCTCCCACTGCTTTTAGCAAAAACTGTAGTAGCCCCCTAGTTAAATATTACAGTAGTCATTCAAAATTGTAGGCCTTGTATAACCTAAACAAACGGAATTCTAGGAAAATAATTGTAAGTTTTTTTAATGTATCTTTATGGATTTATAATGTGGCATTTGGCTTTTTCGAGGGCCCTGTCAAGATCCGAGACCTTGTGTAACCCAGATAAGTGAGATGTATTTTCTGTACATCTGTGCTTTTAGTAAGATATTTGCAAAATGTTGAACATTACATGAGCAGGGATTAGTAGGGAAGCAAAGCTATACAGAGCATCTATTCTTAATGTGGCGGATCACAGCCGTAGCGGTAGAAAGGTACACCATCAAGGAAATTGTGCAGATTCTTTATCTGTAATTATGTTGTATTTTCTGGAAACATCTGCTTCTATGTTTATCCATCGGGAGGGCTGTATTTGTAGTATTTGTGCTAGCAATACTTTATAGCCCCTATATCATCTCATTTAGTTGAATGGTTTTACTTTAAGCAACAGCTTTAGACATTTCTGACATACGGTTAATGCTGGAAGGGGATCTCGCTCATGGGCTATTTTTCTCCATCACTTTCAAGCACTTTACACGTAATTATCACTGGAAGAATCATTAAGCAGTCATTATTCTGAGGTTGTCTACCTTGATGTGTTTGGCTGGCAGTAAACATCTGCAGAGAGGCCACTGGAGAGCAGATGTTTCCCGTAATCCGGGAATCAGACAAAGCAGATTATAGTGTGCAATTTTTATATACTTCCAGGATTTCGGCATTTTCAGTGACAATACAAGTCCTAATACTAGCACCTTTCTAGATTAAGGAAGATTAGACTCTAATGTACCGTATATACTCGTGTATAAGCCGAGTTTTTCGGCACAAAAAATGTGCTGAAAAACGTCCCCTCGGCTTATACACGAGTCAATACTGACTAAAATTGACTAAAAAAATAATAAACTTATATACTCACCCTCCGGTGGCCCCGATGCGCAGCGCTGCTCCCCCGATGTCATCGTGGCTCCTCTTCTGGCTTCCCGGCTGTTCTTCCTCCTTCAGCGTGCTGGGCGCCGCCATGCTCTTCTCGCGGGCGGCGCCTAGTATGACGTCAGCAGCGGCGCGTCATACTAGGCGCCACCCGCGAGAAGAACATGACGGTGCCCAGCAAGCTGAAGCAAGAATAGGAGCCGCGATGACATCGGGGGAGCAGCGCTGCGCATCGGGGCGCACGGTGAGTATATATCTTTATTTTTTTATTCTGCTGGGGGTACGGCTGTATACTACTGGGGGCACGGCTGTATACTACTGGGGGCTGGCTGGCTATATACTGGGGGGTCTGTGACCAATGCATTTCCCACCCTCGGCTTATACTCGAGTCAATAGGTTTTCCCAGTTTTTTGTGGTAAAATTAGGGGTCTCGGCTTATACTCGGGTCGGCTTATACTCGAGTATATACGGTATCATAAAATGCCATATGTAATTATGTGTTTGGAGGAGGGTGGGTGTGTGATGTGTGTATATATGTATATGTGTGTGCGCGCGCACGCATATACTGTATATATTGTGTATACATGAAGGCTAAAATTTGGTTTATTTAACATGGTTAAATAACTTACTGCACTTTTTATGGTCTAGAACCAGGCTGGTTCTGGCAACAGTTTGCGTATCTAGCTCCCTGTCTCTGTTTCTGACATCTACACATGGTGACAGCCAGGGCCCTTATTTGCTTCACCAAAACTGATACCAGGAGGGGGCTAGGGCAAGATGCCAGCGATGTGACCCACTGTAGGATATATAAAATGGTTGTTCTGATCACAGCAGGTCCCATTCTAGGAGAAGGTTACTCAGCAACCCCCATCAAGGAACGCTCCAGTTGATTCATTGAAATATGCCTTGATCCGGGCCAGAAGGACAAACTTGACTCAACCTCCAAAGATGTTAGTCCACCCCTTTAGCCACTAGTCATTCTGAATCAGCTGTGACTGGAGAGCTCATTTGGGCTTGGGTATCAGAATTTTGGGCTTGGGTATCTAGTGAGCTCTATTATAATGCTTTAGTGTCCATTTGATATCAGCGTTCATAAAAAGATAGCTATTAACCAATGAGTAGGAACTGCCTACATGATGAGAGGCAGGGATTTTAAACAAGAAATGACCTAAATGAACTAAATATTTTACGACAGTTATGTTTTATACATGTTGATCTAAAACTTGTCTCCATTCCACAATTTTTTTTTATTTGCATTGGTTCCCTTTGGTTGTTGATCCAGGGAGTTATTCCCATTGCTATATTCGGGTCGGAAAGAAATTGTTCCCTACTTTGGTCTAATTGGCATTAGGTTTTCTTTTGCTTCCCAAACTACCCAAACTATAAATTTGTGATTCAAATCTATTATTTACTCTATTATTTATAGGTTGGACTTGATGGACTAGCATCTTATCACTAGAAATGATATCTTATCATGTTTTCGATGTTCCATATTCCACAATGTAGGAATTCTAACATTATTCTCTCCATAATGGCCACAGGCCAACTCCTAGAAGAAAAGAAAAGTTTAGAAAGTTTTAAGAATAAAAAAAAAACTGCTTGAGCTCTGCATTTTTACTATCTGTGAAATTAAATCCGTAAATGTGGATGACTTTTGTACAGCCCCGAGTCAGGCGGCACCGGCAGCTCCAATTTGTGTGAAGGGCTCTCTTCAGCTCGATTGTCTGATGTCAGGCAGGAGAATTGTTCTTGGCCCCTTCAGCAGGAGTTCCTCCTAGTTTAGCTTGTGCATAAGTTTTCCAGTTAATGATCAGGACCTGCCCTATCTCTACCTTTCCACTACCTTATTTCCCAGCGGCACTAATCTGATTGTTATAAAACACACACACAGAACGCTCTGTTTAATGGGATTGTTCCTTATAATGATGGATTATGTTTAAATCTGCAATAAGAAACTGCAACTCAGAGTGGATTGTTTTCATATTAATGTTCTCATTTAAGTATATGCTGCGCAGGGAATACAAGTTGCTGCTTTATAGAAAACCAGCATAATAATGAACTGCTCGGATGAAAGGATGGCTTCAGTAATGTAAGTAATGGTCTTATAATTGAGAACACTTTCAACCCGTTTTCAAGCCAGGAAGCCCTAAGAGATGAAGGATTTTAAAGGAATGGATCTATTTTTATTGTCTACATGTGCTAGTGATTGGGAATGAGAGTGTTTAGGATCATCGTCGGCAGCCTAGCGCCTTGTGTAAAAACTACAAACGATGTTGGGACAAGAATTTTTACGACAGAATTTCTGTAGCAGACCCATGCTCATGTTCCCACCCTAAGCAAAATGGACCATGCTCACATATAGTGTTTGGATTGTGTTTTGTACACAATTCAAAGGTGCATGGAGGAGCTTAGACTGATAACAATTTGTTAAATCTAGCGCATGATCCAACGGAGAACAGGAACGCCCCCTTATTTGTGTCACATGGTGCCTTGTGCAGCTGTGCCACAAAATTTGTTTCCACTGGAAAGAACATGCAAAGTCCGACAGAAAACTGGTGCAAAGCCCTTAGTAAATGTGTTCCACAATGTTAATGCAAAGTAAACGGTGTGTTAACACAACATAGGTGTGATATAGACTCCGATACAAAGATGAGTAGGTTGCATATTGGCGTCGCTCGATCACCACCTGAAAATGTAAGAGTATCTGGATAAGGCGGTACCCTTGGCCAGAGTATAGACTGTAATCCATCATTATACTTTATTACAGTGTGTAAAGACTGGAAACACCAAGTTGTATATTTATGAATAACAACATACAAGAATTATAAGTAAAGATTCTCCATAATACTTATATCCTGGGAAGTGGTACCTTCCATGACTTGCAAACTTTTGAAAATGGCAACAATAAATTGGGCTCCAATGCTATTTTTGCTGTTGTGAATAACTGAATGTGAATTTGATTATATGGAAGTTAATGGGGAATGATGGAAGTGTTTTATAATCAATTTAAACGGAATCTACCATCAAAATCTATCATGATAAACCAGGGAAACTTACTCATAGATCCAGACACATTGACTGTGGTAATCTTCTTATATTTGTTGTCCACGGCTGCCTCCATCCTAAAATCAACTTTTAAAATTATAGTAATAAGCCCATCTGTGATCTGGCTGTACAGGCAATGTCATACCCTCGGCACTGAGATTACAGCAGAAAGTGCTCAAGTGCTGCACATTAGCATAATTTTAAAGTTGATTTTGGAAGGAAGGAGGCCATGGATAACAAATAAAATAAGATTACCACAGTCATGGTGCCTGGACCTATTAGTAGGTGATGGTAGATTTCCCTTAAGGTGTCTATTATTCTGCTCCATAATGGACACTGCTAGCAGTTGTATGAACTTAGCTTTACATATACATTCTGATAAAGTAGGACACTCATACGTGTGTATTTACAGTCCACTACATTGTTCCGTTATTTACGTCCACTTTGTGTCCCAGTTTTATGACTCAGTACTTCATAATACATGGCACTTAACCAGTTCCCTGTGTAACTTCTCTCATTTATTCCCTGAATCCTATAACCTGGCATTATTTAAGAAAGCAGCGCCATCAATCCTGCTGTTCACAATGAATTTCTGCATAAAAGAAGAGCTCTTCCTACAAATGGCTTTTTCCTTTCTCCCCACTGAGAACATCAGCTGAGAGGAGACAATACTAGTTAGTTCCCATGCGGTGGGTGGGCCTGCCTGGCATGGATTTGGAAAGTGTTGGGACCGGTATGAAAGGATGTTTTGATTGCTTATGATAAATGTGCCCAGCATGGTTGCCTTCCCCTGCTAGTTGTGAGCCATTGCCTCTGCTTACCCAGCAGCCTCTACTTCTTATCCCTTGGCACAACATACATTGTACCAGTCACTTGGAAATGTTGGAAAAAAAAAGCTGCAGGGATCTTTTGTTCTGTTTACTTGTCCGTATTTGTATTTTATTTGTCGCCCCACCATCCCTCCTCATTTATCCTCTCTGTATGTGAATGAGGCGACGGCTAGGCAATGGTTATCATCAGAGAGCCCTTCACTTTAAATCTGTCCATTAATGGATTGTGCTGCTGACTTGATAAATTAGTTATTCAATGTGTGTTTAATAGTTACCTTCAGAAATTACTGTATTGCGGTACATTTGAACACTCTAAAAAAAAATTTAAAAAATCATTTATGGAACATAGTTTCTTATTATTATGTCTTATTGATTTGTAAAGCGCTACGGAATTTGATGGCGCTATATAAATAAAGATTATTATTATTATTATTATGCTATTTCTCTGTTATTTCTTTTGAACATTTATGGTTAAACTGTCAACTGGGTGTATCCCTGCTCCGGCAGTATATATGCACACCCAGCTAGCTAGTAACAATTGGGTGTCAAACTATTAGTAACTTTGTAATGGAAGTAACCGACCAATAACATTGAGTTCCAGATGATGATGTAGAATTGGTATATTACAGCGAATACAATTGTCAAGAAAATGAGAAGTAATCTTGAAGGTGCATGAATTCCTAGGATGACATGAATACTGCAGATGTTTATTAAAGATGATATTCCTGACATTTTATGCCTATAGTGGTCTTTAGAAGTGGATTCAAGTATAAAATGCTGGCTAAAAATTAACAAGCGACAGGTAATGTTGGCTGCAAACCCTAATTCCCCAAATCTATATCTCGTATGGAAGTAGGTACCCCACATTTGTATCTCATTTCTAAAGCAAATCTACCATTATGTTTTAGTAAACTTAAGCTACACATACTCACCTATACTCCTTGATCCCGCTGTAAAAAAGGAGTTATAAAAAGCAGCTTAAGAACACTGTAAGATGTGCAATAGATACCTTCCTCTCCCATCACATGAGAGGCAGGATGAAGTGCCAGGATGGGGAGGAAAAGACCGCTAGAGGTAAGTATGTGTAGTGTCTCTTTACTAAAATATAATCATCTTTTTCCTTTAAGCAAGTAGATTGGCCACATGTGCATCTAGTTATATTTGGGCAGTCAGGTTGTAAGTTGAATTTGTATGCAAGTCATAAATTCAGCCAAATAACTGCTTACACCTTAAAGTTGATAATTGCAGCCTGGGAGCTTCTCCAGGTCACAGTGTGCATAGAGGTCGGTTTGTAACTAGGGTTCATCTGTAAGTTGGGTGTTCGGTTGTAAGTCAGGGACGAGAGTTCCTTGTTAACATATCACGGCACGAATGTGGGTGCTTCAACTTAAATTATGCAACTGACTTGCTTTATAACTTAAAATACAGTATACTGTGAAAACCTAGTTTGCAGACCATTACCCACAAAGTTTAGAGACTATAGAATGAGAATGTTACCCCACCAGCTTCATGGCTGTTTTTGGTTCCACTCAATGGTTCACAAGCCAACAGGAAGGTTAGGGTTAAAAGTTATTTGTTAATTTTTCATTTAAGGTAAATGCATTAAGTGCAGCTAATTCTTCCAGTAAATTTTGTGTGACTATAGTTTTGGCAATTAAGAACCTAAACTAACAAAAAGTAATTGGACTTCTCGGGTCTTAGAGGTGTGTCGTTTATATATACTGTAATGAGACATAAGGGATGGAGAAGTCTTGTGTCTGCCATGGGCCAGGATAGAGGCTGATTAGATTTACGACAGTGAAAGTCGGAGAGCATAGGTTAATGGGACTCATTTATTCCTTCACCAGCCAAAGGGACATACAAAGCTCCTGAGCTTGCTGGCGGTGACGCTAACAAAGATTGCTAGCAGTTATTTCTCACATCTTCTGGCCCTATTCTTTGAACATAAATGAGAAATAATAAAGGCATGCTCGTTTTCTTGGTATGGGAATAATACTCGACCGGATCGGTTGCAGAATTGTAGATGCTAGAAGGTATGACAGTGAAACTTAATACAGTTCCTTATGACCCAGTGCATGACCTAACATGGTTAAATGTTCAGAAAGCTGCTTTATTGTGTGCTAAAAGAGATCGGGCACTTTCTTACTGTGAATGTCTTAAGTTCAAAGTTTCAACAATTTTTTTTTTAGAGGGTCTTGAGAAATTGTGCATCCTCTGCCTTATTGCCGTCTTCCTTTTATGAAGAGTACTTTTCTTGAAGTGACATTTCGAGGCTCTTTAATTACTTCTGTAATTTATCTGAGGGTACATGCTCAGATTGGTCCCACAATGAATGCTTATGCTTATATTACTACACACAGTAATATACTGTAAAGCATCTCATTGGACCTTCATCAAGAATCCATAAAAAAAAGTTGGGTGGATTCTAACTGACATCACATCTAGTGCAGAGACAGGCCGATCAGTATCCTCCTTACCAGATACACAGTGTATATAAGGCAAAAATGAAGAATTTAACGGTCTGCTATAAGTCATTTTTCTGTAGACAAGGATCGTGAGTAACTTTGTATGAAGGGTTATGAACACCATACCTGGCAACAAAATGCAGAGCCCTGCGGCTGAAGAAGGATTATAAAAATAATTATTGTTAAAAATATGATTGCACAGAGTGTAGTAATTTACCTGGGGCATGTGTCATAACAAGCTTTAACATAGCAATGTATATGTGCCTATCTGTATAATCGTCAGAGGTTCTTGTCAGTTCTAGCCTAAACAGCACCTATATCAGTCTAGTAAAGGATTGGGAGAGCGGCCAGGTGTGACTGAACCATGACAGCCGCGCTCTCTTTACTACACAATATTAGGTGGTCATGACATCACTAATAGGTCCACAATGCATTTAGGAAAATTTCTGGATGGCCAATTCTTGAAACAAATAAGACTTATCAGCTAACCAAAGCAAAAGAAAAGCCAAAGTTTAGTATAAGATAGGTGGTCATTATCTGGTCAGTAAACATCCAGCAACTCTGTAAATCATTTGTAATGAATTGGTTGGGATGTTCTAGTGGAAACACCTTTGCTTTACAGGCCAGTGACATCAAATCCATTAATCATGTGCTCTGTTTGTAGCTCAATCACTTCCAAGTGAATGTGGCTGTACTGATATAACAGACATTGCCACTATACAGTGTATACAGTCTCTTCAAACACATGATCCCTGAGATTGGCAGGTCTTCGAGCCCCGCCAATAAGATATTGATCAGGATAATGAATTTAAAAAAAAAAAAAATAGTCAATAAAATGGTTCAATCAGTTACTTAGTGGTGACGATACCTTCAATCAGGCCTATTCATTTTCTCGGGCTTGTTTTTCGACCCAATAACTGTGTAAACCTAGCCTTAAGCCAAAGGTTACTCGGATACTTAATGTTTCCAGCTACCGCTGTCATCTTCTTTACTCCTGCGCGCGGTGCGCAGCTCTACAGCTGGAAGACGTGATGATGTCATCATGTTGCATCTGTTGCCAGCCAGTGTTGGAGCACTCTGACAATTGGCTGCCAGTGTGGGGAATTCTTTTGGCTACTGTAGAAGCACATAGTGGCTATTCTGGTATCTCAAGCTATTTAACAATATTTTTTGTATTGTGGTTGCCCTAAAATGGCTTATGGTAATGCTGTATGAATGTAACTGCTGAACACATAAAGTAGATACATTTTTACAGTAATTACATTCGGCCCTTTGATGGCCACCATGAGACTGGTGTAGCCACTGGGGAAAAGGAGTTGGACACTTCTGCCTTCAGCAAATCTCAGTTAAGCACACAGCCCTTGCTTCATTTTTCAGCCTTAGGAGTTTTTGAGGTCTGTTTTTTGCGGATTGGCATACTGACCCATTCATTCCTATCGGTTTGTTCACACATCCTTGCAGCATGCACTATTTTTTCGTACATACAACCCACAGACATCAATAGAAGTAAACGGTTCCGCAAAAAACAGAGGACATGCGTATGGCATTCGTAAGCGGTCCATTTTTTTCTCTAATATAGCTATGCAACCAACTGGGCAGGGCTAAAAGTACATTAGAAACCTATGACATGCGGAGGTGAAAAAAAAAAGGATGCGGATACGATAATGACTGAACATGGACATCACACCTCTGCATTTTTTGCAGATTCGGAGAGGACACGTCCGACTGAATGAGCCCTTACAAACTTGGGCTGGCGGTACACGATTCCAGTTTGGTCCTGCTTTTCTGATGGGAAGAAGGGACTTGTTGTATCATACATCATCATATTGCTCAGAGTCTTGTCCTCTGTACTGTGGGTCTGTTTTTCATGAACTCACCATGGCTGTTTGTACCATTTCTATCATGACCCCCACCACCCACTTGTAATATATTTAAATACTATAGAACACAACTTATTTTCAATAGGAATGGGTTGTCCTTGTGGTGTCCTGTCCATTTAGTCATATGGCACAATCCTACTCCGAGGTCCAGTATCTCTTCTGGATAAAAATAGACTCGTAGAAGCTTCATTTAATGATGCACAAAGGTGTGTGATGATACTTGTCTTTGTGTAATGCTCATCGCCTGTGATGCCATATGACATTTGTGTCTTGAGATGGAGCAGTGTAGTCTTCAGCTAAATGTGGCTGCTAAAGCTACTTCACCTTGACACTAATTTGGTGGAGCATTCGTCCTCGGCCAAGTGCCAAGGGAAAATAATTATGGGCCCTTTTCTAACTAGGTTTTTCTGTCACTTTACGTAGAAGAATAAAAATCCATAATGGAAAAAAATAGTAAAGCTTGTGCGAATTTTATCTAAACAGTTCTGTCTTGTCAAGCAAAGGTGGGTGCATGGAGGTTATTTTCCCCCTCTATTTATTTATGGAAAGAGCAAAGAAGATGAAAAATGACTTGTTTGCGTGGACAGCAGGTCTTATTTATCAATTGCGCTGATCGAAGAGTTTTCACCACCATAACGGTTTCTCAAGCAATGGGTTCTCTATTACGCTACCAGCTAATTACAGTACTATATCAAAATATTGGAACACCTTGTCCCCACCACTATGTTTATACCACAGACATTATTACACCGAATACATCCCATGCATGCAAAGATATGTGGGATCCCTGCCACTTGATAATGCCTGAATGGGATCCATGCTTACTCCCGTATCATAATACTTTAGGTGATATCATCCTATGGCACATCTGATGCCATACATTGTACTTTACTCTAAACATCAGTGTAGGGTACAGTGGAATTATATGGTTTTGTTCTGTTTCAATAAACAAAAAAGAGTAGCAGGAAGGACTTATACAGCAGTAATGAGTAAAGTAGCTGTCGATCTAACCCTGGAATACTAATACAGGCAGTCCCCTACTTAAGAACACTCGACTTACATACGACCCCTAGTTACAAACGGACCTCTGGATATTGGTAATTTATTGTACTTTAGCCTTAGGCTACAATAAACAGCTATAACAGTTATCAAAGGTGTCTGTAATGAAGCTTTAGTGTTAATATTGATTCTTATGACAACCCAACATTTTTAAAATCCAATTGTCACAGAGACCAAAAAAGTTCTGGCTGGGATTACAATAATAAAATATACAGTTCCGACTTGCATACAAATTCAACTTAAGAACAAACCTACAGACCCTATCTTGTATGTAACCCAGGGACTGCCTGTACTGGAACCAGCAGCAGGGTATTTGTGTCTCTTTCTGCAGCTTGTTCCCCTTTTCTCCTACTTAAAGGAGTTTTCCCCACGAACAAAAGTTAGGCCCTATCCTCGGGCATAACTTGATGATCAGTGGAGGTCTGTACTGTATATGGGCTAATAAACCTTTACTTTTTGAATGAAGTGCAACAGTGGAATCTAACAAGGCTTTTATCTGTTGGAAGATCTTTGACAAACCTTCTTATGTAAATTTCAATTATTATGTGCATTATTGAAAAAGCACCTACTTTCTTAATGAATATCTCAAGGTAGTTGGTCACTCAGAGGCTATTTTACACAACAAAGCTTTAACAGGTTTTGACTCGCAATTTCGGTGGGTAAATACACAGAAAAACTAAATCTAGTTTCCCAGGATTGGTCATATGTATAGATTACACTTATTTTACTTATACCTTATTATAGACCAGTTTGCACATGCAGAGACTACATATTCCTTGTTGTGCTATTCTTTTAAAAGCTTCAGCTTTTCCCCCAGCTTTTCCCCCAGTAGGATACATAACGCATCTTATACTATTTTTACAAAGTAAACGGTGATAAGTTGTAACACTTAACTTGTAAGTGTCATATCAGTCATAGCAGTAGAAGGGTCTGTTCTTGTATGAAAGGGAGTCCACTGTAGTTATTTCCTAGTTATCAGAACAGGGAATAGCTGTACATAGAAATCACATAAGTATTTGCCATTAGATCAGCACTTGTGGGCTCAGCAGGTGCCTGCCTGCCTTTCAACATGATGGGGCTTAGTGTTCACATATCCGCATGCAGCTAAAGAAGTGTTGAATGCTGATAAATACATTTTGATGGCGAGGGAACAAACCGCTGCAGTAAATTTAATTTATGTGTTCACATAAACTGTTCTTAGGTGGACACAATCTTCCTCTGGTACTAAAATCTTGTTAGACTAAATGAATTGATAAAATAAGGAACTCCAGAAGAATATACGATGTAAATGCGTTGTTGAAGAAGCCGTTAAATAAAGTTCCACCAATTACAAAGTTTTGGGTCACTTAAAAATTATCAGTCACTCAACTGATTCCAGAGCATTTGGAATTTTCTGTGCAGCTCCCAACTATTCTCAAGTAATTGATGTCTTCTAGTTGCACTCCCCAAAATACTGATTAGACTCTCTATCGATAGGTGGGCGGTCCTAGACTGTCTGCTCGTGTTGGTAGATGTGGTATAACGTCTCCTTTTAAACATTTCAAAATGCATAAAGAAAGTCTTGACTAATAGGATATCTAGTGGATGTTAACCCAAACACCATGTCTATTCTTCTTGGGAACAACCAAAATCGGTAGAATTATACAACAGTTACGAAATGTGACTATTTGTAATTACTAAATAATTGTCATCAGATCTCAAAAACAAGTAATATAAGTCACCGCATATTTAAGAAGACAATTCCTAATTACTATATATAGGTGGGACTGTTATTGGAAAAATAAAGATGGATCCTATGATGGTTAACCGAACTTGTTAAAAGCTTTATTTTAGTAATGTGTAAAATCACTGCAGGGGCTACTGGGGTGTGGAGAAGCCTTAGCTCCCAGTGCCCTTCCAGGCTGGTACATGCCCCAGTAGCCTCTGCAATTAATTTACATGTTTATTTTTTGGTCTCTGTGACAATTGGATTTTAAAAATGTTGGGTTGTCATAAGAACCAGGATTAACACTAAATCTTCATTGCAGACACCTGTGATATCTGTTACAGCTGATCATTGTAGCCTAGGACTAAAGTACAATAAATTACCAATATCCAGAGGTCCATTTGTAACTAGGGGTCGTATATAAGTCGAGTGTTCTTAAGTAGGGGACCGCCTGTAAAGTCAAGTTAGGTTAAATTCCAGGATAATAAATTACAGATTAGGGCAGAGGCAGTAAGGAGAAATCAGTTCTACCTTTCATGGTGAGTACTCGTAGTAGGTTTCCTTTAATACTGCATTGCTAGAGGGTCTTCTGGAATGGCGTCCAAACAGTTGAAAGGTTGATTTGGATGTACAGCAGTGATAATAACCAAAGTCAAGTATTTCCTTTAATTTCTTCTCCCCTCTTGGATCCAGTCAGTCTGGCTGTGCATAGGTGGCGGGTCATGGGGAGCTTAGAGAAACAATGATGACTTGAAGCTGAGCAATGAAGGACACAAATATTGCCAGTTTGGACTGAATTCAGAGGCGAGTTAGGCCATTGTTTTGTATGTTCTGTACCGCTCTGTAAGTAGATTTATAGCTTAAGATTTTTTTGAGTGCAGATAAGCAGATTTTTCTTTTTGTTTTATTATAGAGATGGTTTTATAAATTTGCCTTCCTGTAATTCCCTCCTGGTAACAGATGGGATTAATTAAAGGCAGATAGAAAGGAAGTACGGTACATATAAAATGCAATCATTTTACATGGGGACTGTAGGCTTATTTGTTATACGTGTCAGCTTCATACATACATTATAGCTACAGGCTATATGTATGGTAAGGGTATGGACTACAGAAAATAGGGGGGCACAAAGCACAGGAGACTCAAGTGCAGCTACAAATAGCGTCTTAGATATAGAAAGTAGTAGCATTCTCACCTTTCCATATGAGTAGTTAGGCATATACAGGCAGTCCCCGGGTTACATACAAGATAGGTTCTGTAGGTTTGTTCTTAAGTTGAATTTGTATGTAAGTCGGAACCATATACTTTATTATTGTTACCCCAATCAAAATCTTTTTGGTTTCTGTGACAATTGGATTTTAAAAATGTTGGATTGTCATAAGAATCAGGATTAACAATAAATCTTCATTACAGACACCATTGATAACTGTTACAGCTGATTATTGTAGCCTAGGACTAAAGTACAATAAATTACCAATATCCAGAGGTCCGTTTGTAACTAGGGGTTATATGTAAGTCAGGTGTTCATAAGTAGTGGAGCACCTGTAGTGTACAGGCAGTCCCCGGGTTACGTACAAGATAGGGTCCGGAGGTTTGTTCTTAAGTTGAATTTGTATGTAAGTCGAAACTGTATATTTTATAATTGTAGATCCAGACAAAAAAAAATTGTCCCAGTGACAATTGGAGTTTAAACATTTTTTGCTGTAATTGGACCAAGGATTATCACTAAAGCTTCATTACAGACACTTACAGCTGATCGTTGCAGCCTGGGACTATAGTAAAGCATCCAGAAAGCTTCACCAGAGGTCAGAGGGGTCTGTCTGTAACTATGGGTTGTCTGTAAGTCGGGTGTCCTTAAGTAGGGGACCGCCTGTATATCCTTTTGTAGTAGAAGAGCAGCTTGCCGTGGACCAATAATCACGGGATGTAAATGTCCATAGGATTAACCCGTTCATCAAAGGTATTCATTATGTGACAAACAGAAAGAGTCCACTTCAATAGCGCATCTTCCAAAGATACAAATGTTTTATTCTTGTAACAAAATAGGTATATACAACCCCTATATCTATTTTTTTACAAGAATAAAACATTTGGATCTTTGGAAGATGCGCTATTGTAGTGGACTCTTAATGTTTGACACTGGCCATGTGTATAGCAGTTTTATATCTATGGGTTATTTTAGTTAATGGAACAAAAAGTTGTCATACTTGGGTCATTTCCATCATGCCTAATGACATTTATTTTGCTAATTATTACAGATCAGTTAAATTATTGCTGAGTATGCAGGGACTGGCTTTTCTAGGTAAACCAGATAATTTCTTCATGCCTGGACTGTGATGGGGACTGACTTGGCTATTGGACTAAAGTAGATGACCCATGGGTTCATCACATCACTTACCCAGCCTGTATTATTAAAATGGTCCAAGTTAGTAAAGTGACTCTATACAAAGTAACATTAAAGTCTTCAGGTTACCTGAGAAGGTTTGGGAGGTGAGGGATGGCCTGACGTGTTTGGTAGAGAGAATCCTAGGGTATGGGGGATGCACAAGATGGTTGGTAGAAGAGCGAATAGTAGGAGAGCAAAGCCAAAGGTCTTGTAAGGATCCCATTTTCTAGTTTGAACTAAAATAGTTGCGCAACAGGTTACCCAATGGCGGTACCCATAGAGAGGAGTGGCCAGGGAGAAAATAGGAGACAGATGGATTAGCTGGGCACCAGAGTTAAGAATGGATAGGAGGAATGTTAGAGAGTTAGCTGGGAGATAAAATGTTGTAGCTGCCCAAGCGATACTGAGGGCATGGACTAGAGACACAATGCCGATGTTATTTTTCGTTGGATTTGGACGCAGGTCTGTATTAGAGTGTAACAGTGCTAACCACCGATCCACCACGTATAATAGTCCAACAAAATTAAAAATGACAAAAGTTCAGTCTCTAAAGTAGAAGTCATTTCCATTAATGGAAAAATAATGACAGAGTAATAGTATGTCTTGTGTGTATTAAGCATTGTAACTAGAAAACCAATGTTTAAATAAAACCTACCATATCTCAGAGGCATCCCGCCTCTACTCAGGGCCTAAATAGACGTTCAAATGCATTGCTGCCATCTGTTCTGCAGTCCCTGTATGTTCAGATCAGGAAAACAAATTAACTCTGTAAGAGAGGAAAACATACTTAGATATCCATTGGACAACAAGAGCTCATTCACTGCAGAATACAAAAAAGGAGCAAAAAGCAAGTGGTCCGTCCAATTCTGCTGTATATATATGGAGGAAGTGGATGATGCTCCGAATTGTCAATTTTTTTTTAAACTGAAAATTTTAATTGACTGCCATCCTTCCTGCCGTTCTGGATCACTTCATCATATAGAAGCAGACGCATTGTGGAAACTTTTTCTAATTGTGTGTGAGAATGCATCTAGTGGATCCTCCTCCCAAATGTTAGAGTCTCCCCTATGTTGCAGTACATTAAAAGTTTGCTTCATAAATAATGTAACATTCATGTTCTACATAATGGCCTCTGATTTATTCTCTGCCAGCTATAGTACGTACAGTTTAATTTCACAGGACTCAAATGTGGGGAAAAACAGATGTAGGCTTCAATTTTCCACATACACTTAAAGAGCTGTTGTAATTAATTTGCTGCTATTCCATGCCAGCTTCCGAGAGAACTTGGCACGTTTGTTAGCTGATTTTCCACTAATACAACGTTTTCCCCCATTTTCAACCCACCTTGCTTGAAACTCACCGCTCCAGGATGTCTTCTATTTCCTTCTATGTCTCCTACCCATAAGCCAGGGCACTGGGATAGGCCATTGTATTCTAATTACCTTGGGACCCAGTATAATTTGGAAGTTGCTGAGAAAATTATAGTCCCTATAATGAAGTCAGGATGAAAATTCTGTGCCAGTCAATGGTACGAGATGTGGTGACATCAAGTAAAGGAAAGACACAGATAGATGAAGAAATTAGCCTGGAGTTTAATTCATCGTTTCCAAAAGAGCAGTTAATGGATTATGACAAATGTCCTGCCGCTTTCTCTTAGTGCCGTGTTAAAACTGGAAATGAAAAGTCAATTTTCCCTAAATGGATTTTAAACGAGCCAGCAAGCCTCCCTGCACTCATCCTTTTGCCATTTTGTTTTTATTATTATGTTCTGTTTTCAGCACAACAACATGCACAACATCCACTGTTGTTTTCCATTTTATGTTATTTGGATTTCTTTTATTCCGTTATTGTCTGTTTTTAATGTTGTCTCAATTTTCTCCTTCAGAGAAGTCACAGAGAGGTTTCTACCTTTTCCTACCTTTTAATAACAATAATGAGTAAAACCAAGGGTTTTTTTTTTCCATGCAAACAATATAGAACTTTTTGTTCTTAGAAATGTTGTCGAAGGCAGAGCAGCGCACGTCACTCTAATTCACTGTGGTGCTCAACTACTAAAAAACTTTTTAGAACCTATTCTGCCGGAGAGAGGAGCCTGCCAGACTTGAACAGGGACTTTAATTTCTCCAGAAAGGGTCAGACACTTTGATAAATCTTGTGCAGTTTAATGCCCATTTCTCATCATTGGGGGTTTCTGTAACTGACTTCTTTTACAGATGAGCTTTTCAGAAAATAAAAACCCATTTGGTCCGGGGTAGCTGTCGTCAGGCTTCCATGTTGTTGGACACAGAGTCTTAACAAAAAGTAACATACCATACATACTCGAGTATAAGCCTAGTTTTTCAGCACAAAAAAATATGCTGAAACCCAAACTCGGCATATACTTGAGTAAAAAAAAATATATATCAAAACTCCCCTTTCTGGCTTGCCCCGCTGCTGGCTATATACTGGTGCAGGGGGTTGGCAGGCTATATACTGGGGGGCAGGTGCTGACTATATACTATTGGGCAGGGTCCGGCAGGCTATATACTGGGGAGGCTGTGACCAATGCATTTCCCACCCTTGGCTTATACTTGAGTCAATAAGTTTTCCTATGTTTTTGTGGTAAAATTAGGGGCCTCGACTTATACTTGGGTCAGATTATACTTGAGTATATACGGTAAATGTTTTTGTTGATACAATTTTGGACTGACATAAATCCTTTGTGTCTGGCAAGCTTAGATCTTTGCCAAAAAAATAGGTTACGTTCCAGATTACGTCTCTTTCATGACCAGTGTGGTGGTCCTCCCTCCTCACCTCAGAATGGTCATTCACAGTAATTAACCGCCCTGCGTCGCTCGATGTAGTGCGCAACGTATCTCCTGATGTCTGGTGAACAATGTGAGAAAAGCAAAGCATTTTGCCAACTTTGGTGTTTTATAAAAGGCCCAATCTCGTCAGAAAAGAGGGTATGTCTGTAAGTCAAATCGAGATTGCAATTCGACTTACCTAAGTGCTGCAGTAAGCGGCGCTCCCTTATGGTGAATGTCAATTACCCCAGAGAAGATACTCCGAGATTCAGAGAGCTTGACTTCCGTGCTAAATTCTCTGCCTTTGTGACTTTATACAACCAATTTACTGGTCATTTTAGAGGGAACCTACCACCAGGATTCTACCTCTGTAGGTAGAACGGGTGGTAGGTGCATGTATGGGAAGTGAGGATAGCCCTTTTTAGAGCTAATCCTCACGTCCCCGCTATCTTTTTAAAATCTTTATTGTATTGTATTTAAATTTTGTAAAACGGCTACTGGGGCATGGAGTAGGCGGACATGAGGCTACACGTTGTGGCTACTTCACGCCCCAGTAGCCTCTTTGCTTCTCCTACCCTGAGATCTTCGGCGTGCAGCTCCTTGTAGCTGCGCGCCCTCGTCCAAGAAGCTGGCGTTCTGCACATGTGCAGAACGCAGGCATGGGGCTTTACGGACACTGCTCCAAAGCTGGAGCTACTGTGCATGCGCAGAACTGCGTGCTGAAGATCTCGAGGAAGGAGCAAAGAGGCTACTGGGGCGTGGAGTAGCCACGATGTGTAGCCTCATGTCCAGCTACTCCAGTAGCCGCTTTACAAAATGTACATATTAGGGCAATAAAGATTTTAAAAAGATAGCGGGGACCTGAGGATTAGCTCTAAAAAGGGCTATCCTCACTTCCCATACATGTACCTACCACCCATTCTATCTTTATAGGTAGAATTGTGGTGGTAGGTTCCCTTTAAAGGGAACCTGTCACCAGGGACTTCGTTTTCACTAATGAAGCCCATTACCACTGGATTGCAAAGATGTCTTTCTGACTTTTCTGAGTGTGTGCATTATAATATAATTATTTGTTTTAACTTACCTGGCTTCCTGACAGAATCTTTGTGCTCCTGTACAACTCCTACCTCCTGCTCCTTCTTTCACAAGAGAATAGAGGTCACAGATTGGTGAGCTAACATCCGTGGGGGAGGAAGGAGCTGTACAGGAGCACAAAAGTGGGGACTGAAAGCTCAGGAGTGAGCAGCAAAGACAAGTTGGACCCAAACTGACTATGCTATAGATATTGTATATATTTTCTCATTGGATACCAATAATAATTTTTAATCATGTATATGCTTTTTCTTTTTTTCAGGAATGGAGTATAGTGATGTACTTCCAGACTCTTTCCCTTCAGCACCTGCAGAGTCTTTACCAAACTTTCTATTAGAACCGGAAGATGCCTACATTGTAAAGAACAAGCCAGTAGAGCTCATCTGCAAAGCCAACCCAGCCATACAGATCTACTTCAAGTGCAACGGGGAGTGGGTGAACCAGAATGACCATATCACGAAAGAAAGAGTTGATGAGCTAACAGGTACCATGGAAATACAATGTGTGCTGTGTAACCACAAGCAATGCAACTGTTCATTAAAACTCTTTACTTACACTATGTTTCTTGTAGTATTTATGCAAATAAGTACATTTTTGGATGATTTTGCGTTTTGTTTGTTTTTAGAATACAAGAATTCTGAATTGCACTAGAGATTTCCCAGTTTGTAACACAAATATTTACAAGTAATTTTTTATCACCAGGACTTGTTGTACGGGAGGTCCAGATTGAGGTTTCTAGACAGCAGGTTGAAGAACTGTTTGGTTTGGAGGATTACTGGTGTCAGTGTGTTGCATGGAGCTCAGCAGGCACCACCAAGAGCCGTAGAGCCTACGTGCGAATAGCCTGTAAGTTTTCTGCACCTATGGATTATATACAGATTTCTATTACTTTGCTTTTGTAATGAAGGTGGTTTGCAGCTCTGCTGACAACATCGCCATCTTGTGGTGCACGGAAAAAACTGCAACTTGATTTTATATATGGACTTTTTTCAGAAATAACAATATCTGCAATTTTCTGTTCACAGATTTGAGGAAAAATTTTGATCAGGAGCCTCTAGGTAAAGAAGTTCCTTTGGAACAAGAGGTGTTACTTCAGTGCCGACCACCAGAGGGTATTCCACCAGCTGAGGCAAGTTCTGTGACACACATGAATACAAGCATTGTAGTACTGTATGTATATGTTGTTGTTCATATGTGACTACAGATGAGAAAAATCGCCCAAATTTAATAAAAAAAATAATTTTCTGATTCATTTTGGCCAAACCAATGTCGCTCCAATTGTCCTGGAAATTGGTACCAGGCAGTCCCCAGGTTACATACAAGATAGGTTTAAATTAAATTTGTATGCAAGTCGAAACTGTATATTTTATGATTGTAGATCCAGACAAAATTTTTTTTTGCCCCAGTGACAATTGGAGTTTCAAAAATTTTTGCTGTAATTGGACCAAGAATCTTAAATGATTTTCTCATCTCTGTGACCACATGTAGCCATAATTGCGCCATGTAAATGTAGGTATAAACCCCATCTAGCCATTGTAGAAGACTTTTATTTGATCCTAGTATTGCTGTATGATCTGCTTGTGCTCTAGATAAAATGTTCCATCAGGTCACTGTCTGAAAATTTAAAAGGGTATTCTCACAAAGACAAGTTTCTTATATGTACTCAGGATAACGAAATAACACATTCTCTAATTCACTGTTATTAACAAAAATACAGGATTTCACACATATAAAAGCCCAACCTGTCTATATCAGTCCTGCTGTACACAATTTCAGTTGCCTCTAGACACTACCCTGCTTGGGGTCGGGGGCGCCAGCTTAGATTTCTGTGTGATGGCCATGGAGGTGAGTTTCTCTCTCTCTGCTCCCTGCACTCTAGCCCCACCCCCTGCTGTCCAAGATGGAGCTCACACACACTCTGCCAGCATGTACACATCGTGAGGAGAGATAAGCTGCAAGATATAGGCAGATAAGTTATCCGGGGGAATGGGCAGTCACAAAAGATCTCATAGTGTGAGAGCGCATATGTAGCAGGGCTGACAGTGTGTAATAGGCATCTCATCTCTGATCTGTCTCCTCTCTCTTTCTATGTGTCAGATACTAGTACAATGTTCAGAAGGTAAATGAAAGTGTACGTAAACCTATAACCACACGGTCTGCTCACAGAAGTAGATGGATCATAATGTGTCTGCTTAAAGAGTCCCCGCCCACACCCTGGGATTTAACACTGACCATCACTAGGTTATAGGAGCTAAAACAGCAATAAAACTGAGTAACATTGTAAAGTAAGGGGTTAAAATGTATCTTTATTGTGTAAACATCACTAGGGGATTGAGATTTCTTTTGTGGGAAAACCTTTTAAGGCTGCTATTCTTTCTACTGGTGGATAATCTGTCTACGGGTAAAATGGGTGATCTCGTAAAGTAAAAATATGTTCAGCTGTCGAACTGAAAGCAGCTTTTTTTTATAAAATGTTGTAACAGCTTTAGTATCCAGCAGGGGCTACCTCCTGTGTAGCTCTGACAGGTAGATTTCGGTGAAGCAAAGGAGGGAGATGAATTAGCCCCGTCCTCGCGGAGGCATTAGTGCCATGATGGATGCATCCACATCAAGGGAGCTAGATTTTAGTTTTTAGCAGATTTGTTTATATGGAGTGTTGCATTTTTTAATGTGGCCTTTAATATTTCACTTAGCCTTTCACACACGTTCACTTTCAAATATCTGACAAAATTAGGGCAAGTTATTTTTTAAAAAACCCGCCCCAGCCCGGCTCCTAATATTTGGAACTCTTGGACAGTGACTGGTGGTAAAATGTGGTACATTTACTAAGACTGACGTTTTCTCCTAATAATAATAATAATCAAAAATTGGCCTAAATCTAGCACAACCTGGACTGTCTTACATACAGAAAATGAAATGCATGACTGGTGCATGTGGGTACTTGTCAGGCAATGTCACTCACTGTGTTCTAATTTTGTCTCTATTAATATCTAAAAGGGTCATCCACTTTCAGCAAATAACTGATATTATTTGTATAATGAATAGTTCTAAAAATTTTTTATTCTATTTACTTTTTATATTAATTCTTCAAAGTTTTCTAGATCTCTGCGTGCTGTCATTCCATAGGAAGCTCTATTTTTTTTACTTTCTTTGGATGAAGACCAATCCCTGGCCATGTGATGTTGCACGGCTCAATATATATCGGAGAGTAATCAGATGTGTGACATAACGAGCTGTGCACCCGTGCGACATCAAATGACCAAGGATAAAATGACCCTTGCACCTGTGTGTCATCACATGACCAGGGATAAAACGACCCTTGCACCTGTGTGACATCACATGACCAGGGACCGGTCTTATTCCACAGGAACAATGAAGCTTTCTTTAGAATGACAGCAAGCAGAGATCTAGAAACAGTAAGAAATTGATACAGAAAGTATAATGAAAATCTGTAGAATGTTCCATTGCACAAGCAATATTAATTGTTGAAAGTGGACAACCCCTTTAATCTTTTTATATGTTGGGACCATTACAATTTTGTGCTTTTCCTGTTCATGTTTTTTTCATGCTTTAAAGAAAAAAATAACTACACAAAATACAATTGCATAAAATATACTAAAATATTTAAAATAGTGGTGCAAAGCTGAAGATAAATGTAAATCCTTAATCTCCAAGTCCTACATATCTGCATCTTTCCCTTTGCATAAAGATACATGTCATCCCCATTGATTTCCATATGTGTGGTGGTTTTCACTGGATACATGGAGCATATTGCACACCATCTCTAATAAGTGGCGCTCCTGGGGTGGATTAAATGTGAATTGCTTTGTGACATGTAACCTTTCCAGTCATTTGCAATAATCTTCCGGCTCTTCTGGTTCAGGGAAGACTAATTGTTGTTGATACTGAGGCCGATCATCTATTCATTTTTTAATTATATGTTCTTTGGATGTCTCTCTCTCTCCGGTCTCTCATCCCCCCTCCCTTCTCACTTACTAGGTGGAGTGGTTAAGAAATGAAGACATTATTGACCCTACGCAAGACACTAATTTCCTCATAACAATTGACCACAACCTCATAATTAAGCAGGCTCGGCTTTTGGATACTGCCAACTACACCTGCGTTGCTAAGAATATTGTTGCCAAGCGCAGGAGTACCACGGCGACCGTCATAGTTTATGGTATGTATGGTATGGGCAAAATCCTATAAAAAGGCCGTCAAAATGATTATCCACAACAATATGGAGGCGTCCTATCATTGCCACTAGGGGTTTTATGTTGTTTATTGATCAAAATCATTTTATTATGATGTATTGAGAGTGGAGGCAGGTAAGTAAATTTCGTTCCTGTATATGACAATGGTTTTCATTATATACCGACAACTGCTTTAAGGTGTGAAGGCGAGGAGACATTTTCTAGCTGCTTAATTTAACTTTGGTGCAACATAACCATAGTTCCTGTCTTATTGAATTTCTGGAAACGTCTGCCCTGAAAATATACCTTGTCTGTTATCTGAAAAGCTGGAGTCAGTTTCATTCTAGATAACAATTATGGAAAACAAACTGTCACGGCCGGAGAATTTCCACAGCAAATAACTGAATGCTTCCGGTGAATTTGCTTGAAGGGAAAATATTATTGACCATCCTTATTGCGGAATCAATTTGAGACTTTATTTTTAAGGGCCAGGTACATAGGAATGTACTAGATAAGTGTAACTAGTCGCTATTCTTGGAACTACGTCTCATTAAATTATATGTTCTTGACAAGAATTATAAGGGGACATTCATGTAGGACCTGATACAGGAAATAGAGTTCCATAATAATGTGTTTGATTGATTGAGGTGTTTCACTTACTGTATCAGCAACTACTCAAATACTGGTGTAAGATAACCGGCCTCATAGTCTGGAAACTGGATTTGTCACAAGAAAACGCAAAGAGGGACAATGATCATATATTTTTCTGTGTTACTGGCATGTAATTTAATCAGGTTGTCCCAACTTTGTATAGTACAAAGCTAGGACCCCCACCGATCATCGGATCCCTTTCTCACTATTGGGTGGAGGGGCAAGCCAAGCCCCTTCCATTCATTCCTGTGGAATTGCTGAGCTCTGTGCGCAGCAAACTTCGGCCGCTCTCATAAAATTGAATGGAGCTGCAGGGAGTATCCCATCATTGGAGAGAATGGGATCCCCAATATTCTAATTGCTGAGGGTCCAATTCCCATCACTAGTAGGAGTCCCAGCATTCAGACCATCACAGATTAGTAAATTATGCCTGATCCTGTAGATTTGGCATAACTTTTGAAGTTTGGACAGGCCTGCAAACTCACTTTCATGAAAGAAAGTGTATAATGGAAAGAATTTTAGATAGATAGAAGCTGGTGCAAGGATCAGCTGATATCCATAGATCCGCTGATAATAAGTGGCTATCATGAGGTGAAGCTGTAACTGTTTACTTCAAAATGTGGTATTACATGGGGTATTAAATTCTTTTGCTTCTTCACCCATGGCATGTATGGACTAGTTCTGTAGAAAGTCTCCTTGAGCATAGGTCATCCCATGGTAGATATCTTAGTCTAGTGTTACACCACGATCTACAACAGGCCTTGGTTGTTGTGAAAGCGTTGGAGTTGTAAACTGAAAAAAACCCCGACATTTCTTCATAAATTATGTGAAAACCACAACAGTAATGGTTAAATTAATCAGAAAACGTGAGACAATGCAGAAATGAATGGCGTTCATTAGGGACAATATGCATACTTTTAATCCAAGGAAATCATAATAATTTGACTGATGGTTAATTTCTCTGCACAGAAAAGCTTGCAATTCAAGTAGCAGATGTCTGTGGAAAGAGAACTAAAGAGTGCTTTGCATCTCTCTGAGTAGTAAATTAATTACATCTGCTTATAATTAAATAACCAGAGCACCTGTTATTAGAATTTGTGTGCCAACTTTACCCCAGCCGACGGTGGGTGGCGTAGATTTTTCCAGACTGGACCTTGACTTACCAGATGGTTATAAATATTTTCAAGTCATTAGTTAAGACAACTATTATTTTTCTCAGATTTTTCCTCTGCGTGTTATCCGCATTGAAATGTTTTATAAGCCAACGTTCTGCTCAGTAGCCCCCATTTTCTTGAAAAGTGGTTTCTACGTATAAAAAAATTATCTGCATTTTTGTTGTCTTAGTGAATGGAGGATGGTCTTCATGGTCAGAATGGTCTCCATGCAACAACCCGTGTGGGCGGGGTATACAGAAGAGGACAAGAATGTGTACAAATCCAACCCCTTTAAACGGTGGTGCATTTTGTGATGGTCAACCATTCCAGAAACTGACGTGTACTACTATGTGTCCAGGTATGTGTGGAGCAGTAGTAATAGGAACATGGAAATGCATATTAATTAAGAAGAATTTAAATTAAATAAATAAAAATTTTAAAAAATCTTGTATATTTACTGTTTCATAATATTTTGCTATAATATGGTTTGTAGTTGATGGTGGATGGACCGAATGGAGCAAATGGTCAGCCTGCAGCACTGAATGCACTCATTGGAGAAGCAGGGAATGTAATGCACCAGCCCCCAAGAATGGGGGGAAGGATTGCAGTGGAATTCTTCTCGACTCCAAAAACTGCACAGATGGCTTGTGTATGCAGAGTAAGTGTTTCTTTGAAATAAATCTTGCGTATACTATTTGATGGCCATTGGGTATTTCCTCTCTGCTCTCAGAATACTTCTCAGATTTGAGCCATCAGTTAGATATTTACTCACTTTTACATTTAGGTCACAAGCGAATTCATGCTCGTAACACGAAAAAAACTTGTGTGTTTGCCGAAATGACCAGGCCCTGAGCGTTTAGGCCGGACATTCCGGCAAGCACCCTATGCGAGTGAGTCTCATCAGACTCGTTCATAGGTTTTAGGCCTAAAAGTAACAAGTATGGGATCATGGGAAACCACTGTGAGAATTTCGAGTTTCCCATTTCTAATTTTGTATGGAGCAATTCCATGTTAAGTCTGGGACTGAAGAAGGTGGCCAACCGGCCTTACTCTATCACTGTCCATCTTTTAGTGAGTAATTATATTGTGTTCCATCACTCCACTCAATCTGAGCTTTACTATTCTTGAGATCACTGTATGAAAAGGGATAAATTGTCATTGTAGTACAATCCCTTTAAGGTACTATAACCAGGCTATGTGCAATACTTTTATAACGTCTCTTTATATCTACTGAGGTTATGTATTGTTTTTGTTCCTATATTATATGCTTGTACTAGAAGAACTGTGCAGTTTCTTTGGAATAGTATTTCAGGTTAACACATAACAGTGTTCAGAGACTCTTAACATTCCATCATTGTTTACATTTTTATTCTAATTGTCTCATTTCTCATTGACTTTTATGTGATCGTGCCATCTTTTACCATGAACACTAATTTCATCTTTTTTTTTGTTTTTATTTTTGGTTTCTAACAGATAAGAGAGTGTTAGGTGAGCTAAAAATTATTTTTAAGTTTCATTTGATCACTTTTATTATTTTAATTCATCATGTTTCCTTTGCTTTACTTATTTTGCATGATTGATCACTTTGGCTTTATTGAATCAGCTGCATTGGCATCTTCTGATTTCACGCAAAGTTGGGGGCATATAATAATAATACATGTGCTGTGGAAGCAGTCACTTTCTTCTATAGGTTCTTTTACCCAACACAGTCTAGGGGCTTAAGGCATGTGCTTATTGCCATGAAGCATGTGGTGCACAAGGCCAGGGAACCTTAGCTGTACAATGTAATCTACAGTGTAGTAAATTGCAATGCAATATGGTACAACAAGCCATGCACGTTTTTACAGGACACTAACATTGATGATTTATAACTACATGCATACACATGCATACATGCAAACAACATTAGCCACCCGACTGTCATCGGTGTGTGAGCAGTGGCCGCGCACCATGGACAATACAAAGACTGCCCATACCACTAACTAGGGTAGTAATGGAATCTGCTTGGACAGTTGACTCATGTATGGGGTCATGGGATCCACGGTCACGTGGATGAAGCATGAGTAAATTGTGATGCATTCTGAGCACTAAAAAACAGCTAGCACGCTTCCCCCGTGTCCATGAGCACGGAGATAGATTAGTAGGGGGTCAAGAATCATGGCTCCCAACCAATCAACTGATTGAAAGGATACAAAGCTTGGCATCTTCTAGGCACAGTCACAAGCTGGGCAAATAATGAAGTGGCCACGTTTTGCGGGAGTGCTGAGAGATGGATATATTTGATCATGTATTAACATACACAATTGATTTATGCAAATGGTGTTACTAAGTTAGCCACCATTTATATCAAATTACAACTTATACTGTATGTTGGCAAACAAAATGCTATCTGGCTGACATATATTCTGCTTGATAAGATGTGTAGCATTTTTGATTGTGATGATTTCACTTTAAGGACTCCCAAATGAATAACCATAATGGTAAATTTCTCTTTAAAGATATTGTATTAGCTAACAGAAATAGCCATCTCTACTTCTTTTAAGGGTCAAGCGTAATTTAAAAGACATTACCCTTTAGCTTTTTCATTATGTTTAATGAACGTAACTGCAATGTGCATGTGGAGGATGGCAACCTCAGCAAGTAACTTTTTTGGGCATTAAACTCGTTACTGCATTGTCGGGAAGATGTAAAATCCCCTTCATGCTTCTAGTCGTAGATCGTTTATTACAAACATTATATGGAATTGCTGTATAAACAGGGTCTGTGGAGGGACAATTAATTAAAGTACTTCATAAAATATTTAAATAACTTGTATAAATTATTAAAAACAATTATACATTGCTCTAGGAAAGGAAGGTTTGGAAATAAAGTACGATAAACAATTACAAAAAATATAAAGAAATAATTCAGTTCACCTGCATCAACCAATAAATTACGACTCTATGCAGCCATTATATGAGGCCAAGTGACCAAAATATGCCTTGTTTTCTTTAGCAAGACAAACCAATGAATGAGTTGGATCATATACTGATGAAATCTACCAAAAGAGCAGTTGACCTTGAAGGAAGGTTACCATATATATTCTGAGTAAGCTGAGAATATACTGGTAAACATGGCCTGTGTTTTGTGATTTTGTAATAGTACCACATTTTATGAATATTTGGTAAAATATTAATTTTTAATAAAATGCACATTTATTCTGTAGCGACAGTAAAGTAGTTGTGCCAATAATGGTTCTGAGAATAGGGGATGAGCATCCAATCATTGGGGGTACAACCCTTGTGATCATGAGAACAAGTCTGCCAAACAATTGGCCTCCAGCGAATGGCACTTATCCAGTGTCCTGCAGAGTTTTGTTAGGGGCACAACCCATGAGCTTCCTCACCATGATTACCCCATTGCAGTTATGTAATAAAAATCAAAATGCATATATAGGGGAATCTGCAACTAGATTTTACGGCATGTATTTAGAATACTGGGGTTTAGACAAAATCCTGATACTTTAATGGCCTTCTTAACCATCTTTGTCTAATAAGTTGTTGTGATGGTATTCCTTATTGTTTTTTTTAGTGTTGGATTCAACGGGAGATGTTGCTCTCTATGCCGGGCTGGTTGTTGCCATCTTCATCTTCATTGTTATCCTCATGGCTGTCGGGATAGTTGTGTACAGGCGCAACTGCCGTGATTTTGACACCGACATCACAGATTCCTCAGCAGCCCTTACAGGCGGCTTTCATCCGGTAAACTTCAAGACTTCTAGGCACGGTACGGCTAATATATTTGACCCCATTTGCTATCCACTACTGTGAATGCTCATTATCTGTCATCTTCTGAGGGGCTGGCAGATGGTCTTAATAACAAAACAGATGAAGCCTAGAACTGCAATATTCCATACCAGGAATTGTAATTACTGCCTGTATGTTTTTGTAATTACTGTCAAAACTTCTGAGAGACGTGCTATTAAAAAATAAATAAATAAAAACTGGGAAATGAAAGGGAAAAGATTTTAGACCTAGAAGTATAAACTACTGTATACTGGCCTCTTGACAGCATAATGTTAGTTTTTCAATGCAAAAATTTACTTGGTGTTTCTGCTTATATTTTTTGTTTCAGCATTTTATCCAACTTACATTATAAATTATATTATAAATTGAAAATGATAAATGAAGTAATAATGTTTCTTTAGACATTGAGGCCACCCTCCACCAGAAAAGAAAATCTATCCATACATTAGGCCCGGTTTCCAGGGTCCTCTGTTCTGCTCCCGGTGATTGAGTTACTTTATTCACCTTCCTGTTGATCTCTAGTAAACTGGGTACTGACGCCTACATGGAAGCCACATGTAAGACAGAAAAGCCTGCTATATTGTTTCAGTTCAGAATAGTGGTCAGGGAATGTCAACTGCTATTCAAAGAGAGACCTTAAGGAATGGTGAAAACAGTAATAGGCACCTAGTATGGTAGTATGATATTGAGTTAGTCTACCAATCCACCTTAGTTATTGTCGATTCTCATCATTCAATATTTCTCATTGCAGACAATTCCCATTTATTACACCCATCGATGCAACCAGATTTAACCGCCAACGCTGGTATCTATCGAGGCCATATGTATGCCTTACAAGACTCTGCAGACAAAATTCCTATGACCAACTCTCCATTATTAGATCCACTACCAAACCTAAAGATTAAAGTCTTTAATTCTTCTCCAGTTGGGTCATCTCCAGGGATACATGATGACTTGCTTGGTCCTAAACCAATTGGATCCTACCCATCAGATACAAACATTATAAATGCGAGGAATAAAACTATAAGCAGTCAGCATCTCTTGACATTGCCACGTGACTCTAGTAACAGCGTGACTGGGACTTTTGGCAGCCTTGGGGGTAAATTGACCTTCCCAAACACAGGTAAGTTTCTTATTTCCTTAATATCCTAATCATTTTTGCTTTATGCAAGTCTGGCCATATATATTAGTTAAGTGACGCACACACATTTTTATCTTGGCTGAGCACGCATGTATTATATATATTACGAATAGAGATAACTCGGTAGAAGCTACACTGGCTTATCTCTAACGCACTAAAAAGGATAGGACATGTTAAAATCCAACAGGCCCAGTTTATGCCACATTTCTGTTATTTATATGAGGAAAATGTAAGTGAGCTGAAGTGAGAGGGAGTCCATGGGAATCGAAGGGCTCCCATTTTAACATCTATATAAGGTATTCATTATTCTATTTTTTAACGGAATAGGCTGTGGGCCACCACGAAAATTTCAGTTAGTCCCCTTTTACATGGCTGTGTCCGATCAATAAAATATGGACCTTAGGTTTGCCTTAATTTCTGGACTGAACACTGTACAGGGAGCCAGGCTCCTGGTATCATAGTCTTTGGCTCCATGTGGCACTACTGTCCTGTAATATATTCATGTTTTTTTGTAAGAGGAGGAATAGATGTACCGAGAGTCCTGGTCTCGGCACAGCATTTGACTTGTGAACTCGACCTGATGGTTATTTTAACTTCTGCCGTTTACTTGTCTGAAAACCCTTGAGTTCCAAGAATAGTGAATGCCTATGGCATTTTGTCATATTCGGATCATGTAGAGCACTTGTTAAAAGAAAATTGGTTTCTAACAGGCACCTGTCAAGTGAAGTTCAGTCATATCCAGGATTTTTTTGTTTACATATTTTCTATTAATAGCTATGACATATCAGAACATGGCATTAGTATAAATTGTACTTTGACATAATTGCCACCGGAAAGAACTTGCGTTAAATAAAATGTGCAATTACCGATAATAGTGGCATATTCATAACCCGTAATGTGACAAAATGATGTGTATTTTTAGTCAACCTTTTTTATTAAGGGCAGTGGATATAGATAAGGATTTATTACTGCTACACTGTCTGTTATTTTTTTAAGCCCAAAACGTAGGACATGCTTCAAATTAATAAAATTACAGTAAATGTACAAATACCGAGGCTACAGATTTACATCATTACCTGAAAATATGGATGCTAATATGCTACAATATGGTGGAGGGGGCCTTGTAAATGCTCTCATTTACATGTTCCTTATGATATTTGTATATAAATGTATTTCTTGTTTGACAGGTGTGAGTTTGCTGATTCCACATGGAGCTATTCCACAGGGAAAATACTATGAAATGTATTTAATGATTAATAAGAGAGAAAACACAGTGTAAGTATATTGTATTTCATTTTTACTTAATCTACTGCTACCAAAAATTTAAATTTAGCTCTGGTCATAGTTTTTTTTTCTGCTGGATGGAATAGTGAAAATAAAACCTATATACCAAATGGTGTATATTTAACTGAAGATTTTTACCGTGGTATCTGTCAACAGGTATATGGAAACAATATATATCCATATACCTCTGATACTGTAACTGTAGAGTTTATCAACGGATTTGGCAGAATCGGACAACTATGTAATGTGTAGAAAGGCCTTGACTCTAAATCAATGGTAGATCCATAGGAGTTGAGGATTAGGTAGTTGGATCTCAACATGCCCCATAATTTTTGTTCCTGGAAAACTTTGTACCTGGAGATGAAGATGGATGGATTGTCGGCTTATGTGGCTTGTATACCATACATAGACCTCATTAAGGAGATTCGCGAATCGGGAGTCTATAAAGCAGAGTAGAAAACCCCTATTCATGCATCATTGCACAGACTGCCATTCTTGTCAAGGACTTATATAATAAAACATGTCTCTTCCGTGGCCTCTATAGAAGAACTAAGCAGCTGGTGGCAACTTCCCTCTTGAATGGTGAAGACTGTCACCATCAAAACTGTTGTCTCATATTAAGCAAATCCTTTGTTATGACATTGAAATGTAAAATGTGCACTCATCTATATTTTCTATAATTCCTCCCAAAAAGATAATATGGTAATCAGCATTACTAGATTTCTGATCACTGTGTTTTCTCCTTTATTGTAGTCTACCTTCAGAAGGGACACAGACTATTTTAAGTCCTATAGTGACTTGTGGACCCACTGGACTTCTACTGTGTCGACCAGTCATTCTGACCATCCCTCATTGTGCAGAGACGGCCACGTCAGACTGGATTTTACAACTAAAGACCCAGTCTCACCAAGGAAACTGGGAGGTAGGAATGTAATAGAAACACAAATATGGGGACATGGATACAGACTGACAACTGCCTGAAGTTGAAAATACACATTCATATGCTACTTTGTTTTTATGGTGCCAAAATAGAACAGTTCTCTACTACTATTCCCTATCTGTTTCTTAAGTTTTTACTAGGACCAGCATCCTAGTAGGCCATTTGACGTATGTCAAATTTATTAACATTGTTAATTGCATTTATTAACAATTGGAAAGCTACAAGCCAAGAGGTCAGAAGGCTGTAGCTCAAAGGTTTTTACTGAACACATTAAGGCCATGGTATCATGTAGCAACATGCTGGGGAGAGTTACTTAAGCATTATTGCCATCTCCATACAAAGTTTTGCTCCTTACTTGTGTAACAGAGTTTGTGAGATACACATTATAATAGTATACCATACAATAAAGAAACACATTATTACACAATGCTTATTACTGCATCCTATAGCTCCATCTAATGGTACATCTTAAAATAAAGCAATGGAAAGAGATTCATTTTTGCATCTTTCATGCCAGGAAGCTTTATCCAATATATATGGTGAATGTTTACATTCCAGTCAATGACCTAATATTTACTTTTCCAGGAGGTCGTGACATTGAACGAAGAAACGCTCAACACCCCATGTTATTGCCAGCTTGAGAGTCAGTCCTGCCACATTTTACTCGACCAGTTGGGGACCTATGCTTTTGTAGGAGAATCTTACTCCAGGTCTGCAATAAAGAGACTCCAGCTGGCTATATTTGCACCCCTTCTCTCCACATCTTTAGAATACAATCTCAAGGTCTACTGCTTAGAAGACACACCAGATGCATTAAAGGTAATTTGGCAAAAGACAATCTACGTGTAAAAGATGTCAATCCTGTGTAATGCAAAGACATGCAGGGTTGTGTAAATTGTGTAAAACGCTCATGGAATATGGGTACCAATTAGCCTTTCTTCCTCACCCCTCCACAACATCTCGGATAATTTGACTGATGATGCTCGGGTCTCCATACATGACCACAGCTCCTATTCCGCATTTTATTATTTTCTCCTTGGAGTGCATAGGCTCTACCAGTATTCATTTGAAAATTGAAACTGGGGATTTTGCTACATAATTTACCCATAATTTTATAAAGTGGTTAAAATGCTGATTATCACTGTGAAGGTTCTATTTAACTCCTGCAGGGCCTGGAGGCCAACCAAGCTCAGGTGCTCACCGGTGAATTCACCTGTAAGCCAGTCTGAGCCTGGTAAGGGGGAAGATTAAGCCAATTTCAAGGCGAAATAAAGCAAAAGAGTATGTAAGAGAGAAATTATTTTCAAATGTGAAAACAGAAGTCATACCCAGATGTGAATGCAGTACAAAATCTGGGGTGGTCAGTAAACAAAGCAGAAAGTAGTCAACTAAAATCTGGTCAGGTAGAATAAACACACAGGAAGGTAACCAAATAACTGCCAGGGAAATCCAGCCCCAAGGAATCTTTATAGCTGCCTAGATAGCCGAAAGATAGGCAGCTGAGCAAACAACTAAAGGTTTTAACCCTCCCCTACATCTCAGCCCAGGACGGCCACAAGAGACATGGCAATAATACTATATGCATGAAAAAATATTATGCTGTTCACTTTAATTTAGGAAGCAAGCTAACAAAAAATCTGAACGAAATACAAGTGTTTTAATGGTTTAATGTGGAATGAGTTAGAAAATGAATATGTGACATTACGTGGAGTAAATTGTGGTTAATAATGTAAACCATTTATGTTCTTATAGCGTAGGATTACACTCAGGTAACCTCAGATATGGCTTATTAAGTGCATAAATCAGTCACCGCTCTGGGTTGATATGGGGACATTAATTAGCAGACCTTTTCTAAATGCTGTACTCATACACTATATTCAGTAGTAGAAAGAGCACAGTAATTAAAACTAGCAAACGCTTCCTTATCTTACCATCTTAAATATTCAAATGGCTGGTATTAAAGCAACATATAGATGTCTAACCTTGTATCTCCTCAGTAATTAATGTTCTCCGCTACCTTCCTTAGTGTTTAAAGGGCAAAAAAGTAATTATTTTTACTACTTCTCAAGTTTTGCATACAAGTGAGTGAATTTCTTCCTAATGACCTAATTATCTCAACAGATAATTTAAGCAAACAAACTAACGAAGAGATTACTTGAATAAATAAGTAAAAGTCGTCTCGCGTCTTCAGCCTCCCTATCTTTTAAATCTTCTAGGACATCTCTGTAGAGCCCGGTACTTCTGAGGCTTTCTAATTAAGATCATGATTAATGAGATTCTGTTATTCCTGTTTTAGGGGAATAAAATGTTTTTTCAAATTATCATTACATTAATATTTGGGAAGAAAATGATATTTAATTATTCTGATTATGTCATTTATTTTTCAGTGAAGTGGAGTTGTGATTTACCTTGATTACTGCATTAGAAATAATGTTGCATTCTCTTCTCTAAAGTCACCAAATTAGTGGAAATAAAGAGGTTGTTGTCTTAAAGTTGGACAGCCCTGTTATATTTCAGATAAACAATGAGGTCCATTTTTATCTCTGCATGTACTGTAACAACAATTAGAGATTATATAGAGACTATGCCACTCTACAGAGTAAAAGTAATTGTTTGATGAAAGAACCCAATGTAACAATATTTTCTCGGCTGGCCAGAGCTACAGGACTGGGCACAGCCACTTTTTCATGTATGCTGTGATTCCATAGTTCTCCAGATTGGTAATGGTCAGACCTTAAAGGACTTCTACCATCAGTTTGACTGATGGTAGATGGTAGCACTTACAGGCCCGCTGGGGGATGCCGTTCCTGGAATCATTCATAGTAAGAACAGGAACGGCATCATTAACAGGAAAAAGAGTTTTAAAACATTTACCTGAGCGCCTCTCGGCATCACCACTTTTTAATTTATTCAGGCCCCCACTGCTAGTCCTGACTGCTCCCGACCGAGGGCTCTCTGGGGTCACAGGCCGGTTACTTGTTCTTTGGGCAGGCAGGACTAACAGTGCCGGCCGTGAATAAATTAAGACACCAATGGCGAGAGGTGCCCAGGTGAAGCCAGCCTTAGCCCCTCCGGCTAATTTACATATTTTTTAAAACTCCTTTTACTCTTAATGATGCCATTCCTGCTCTTACTGTGAACAGTTCAAGTAACGGCATCACCCGGCGAACCTGTAAGTGCTGCCATCTACCATCAGTCACACTGATTGTAGATGTCTTTTAACTGATCATTCAGTGATCTTCTATCATAAGCAGAGGGGATCAATTGAAGATCCTTCTACAGAAACCAGTCAAGGGCTTCTTACTGCCCAAACCAAAGGCAGAATAAAATAGCAACAGACTTTTATTAAAAGCAAACTTATTGCAGTATGATGTGGGCCAGGAAAAGTTCTGTACATCTTTGATGGACGCTCTGAGCGGTCTGTCTGGAGAAACGGAGATACACAGGCACAGGAGGGGGAATGCCCCAGAGTTCAGGAGAAGCAGAGGATGATGTTGAGGGAGAAGGGGGTGGGATTTTACTACAGAGCATCTGTGTGGAATCAGGAACAACACACAGACTTGATGGTTAAGCCATAAACCATAAGCCATAAACCATTAGAGTTATCGTCCAGTATTAAACTGTATGATGGATCTGGTGTAGCATAAGATTATCTATTTGAACCTTTCATTGTCTTACTTTGAAACACTTTGAGAAATCTGCCCTGTAGTGTTTGTTAAAAAGTGAATCTCCTGGGAAGCTGGGAGCTGCTGACTGGCTGCTATTAGAGGTGATATGACCACTAAATTTTAAACCAATACATTATAATATATTTTGATTTTACGTTAACATTTTAATTTCTGTATTTTTAATGTAGGAAGTTCTAGATTTGGAGAAAACTTTAGGAGGATATCTAGTAGAGGAACCAAAGCCACTGATGTTCAAGGACAGCTATCACAACCTGCGTTTATCTATTCATGATATTCCTCACTCGCTGTGGAGAAGCAAATTACTAGCAAAATTCCAGGTGAGTGGATGTTTAATGGTGATCATTACTACTGCTACTACCAGTATGCTGATGGAGAGGTAGGCTTACTGGTGATGGTTTAGAGTTACGGTAAATATCATGTGTTTGTGTATGTGTGTGCAGGATTCTAGCTTGTAATGCATGCAATAAAATGTATATATTTTTTTTTATTTCAGGAGATACCTTTTTATCACATCTGGAGTGGAAGTCAACGTTCATTGCATTGTACGTTTACTTTGGAAAGGTACAGTTTGGCATCCACAGAGCTGACGTGCAAAATTTGTGTGAGGCAAGTGGAAGGTGAAGGACAAATATTCCAGTTGCATACTAACCTGGAAGAGGTATGTTACTGCTGTCAGATACTTATTTCATATAATATTTTGCTTGGGAAATTGCATGCCTCGAACAAGATACAAAGTACTCTATCTTGTGTATGTTCTGTAATAAGGTAAACTATTAGTATTTGACCAAGATGTTATACTGGTTAGGTTAGTGTTATAGTCAGGAGGAAAAGATTTTGGATTTGGATTATGGTATTTTCACCCACATGTATTTTACTCTAATATGTTAGCACACTCAACACTTAGAGTTCGAGTTAGAATTTTTCGCTCCGTTGTAAGGATACGTTGGAAGGATTCCCCTCCATAAACTTGATTTTCCCTCCATTGGTCTCCTCCTGCTGAGCAGGAAGGTATGACCTAGCTTTCCACTCCTTGCTTCTGCACATTTTGGGTCGGTGGACCTCTGTCTCCCACAAGTGGATCTGCACCTATTGTGCATTCATGATATATACTGAAGATATGTTCTAAAAATGGGAAAACCAATTTTAATGTAAGAAAAGTTTATAGAAATGTTAACTGGATTTAGGTAAGGTAAAGGTAAAAGGAGAAAAAGTTGATAAATAGTGCTTTATGTTTATAACATGTTGGTATTAATGCAGTGGGATTACTGTGGTTTGCACACATGTTCTCATATAGCATGAGAGTTTATCATTTAGTAACAGATAAAAATGTCGACACTTTAGGACAATGGCAATAACCATAAATAAGCAGAGAAATGTGTGTTTGGGTATTTGCATTGTGTTGTATTCATTTATGTGTTTGCTTATTTACTTGGACTGGATGATCGGCTTTGAACTGTTGTTCCTTTAGGGTAATTCCATCCATAAGTTTTTAATGTCTTTTTGAATATAGTGATTTGTAGAAAGCATTAATTATTCAGCTTTAGATTAGTGTTGTAAAGTTTCTGAATGACTAGCAATTATGTAGTCTGTGAATGTGGAGCGTCTATCATTAAACTCAGCGCACTGCAGACAAAGGGACCTGCATTTTCTGAATAAATACTATAATAAAACTTTTCATAAAATACACAACATATTATTGAATATTGGAACTTTATGGTCCTCATTACTTTGGAAAGACAAAGCTTGTAAGCCGACATCAAGCAAAAATCTGTACTAGAAACTGTGGTACCAGGGAAATAAACGGCACATATCAGTTATATTCTGGTCTTATTGTAGACTGATTATTTCCTTAAAGGACATCTACCACCACGATGAAGGATTTTTAAACCAAGCACACTGACATACTGGTGTGTGACCCCTATGGCAGGATCCACTCTTATTTAGATTTCAAATGCCTTTGTTTTTAAGTAAAAAAAGGTTTTAAAACCTATGTAGCCCGTTGCCCCTCTGGTTCTTTTGCATAATTATAAAAGCCTTTAAAAAAACGGTATAAGAACTAAAAGAAGAGCAGATCCTGCCAGAGGGGGCACACAGCAGTATGTCAGTGTGCTAGGTTTACAATCCTTTGTCCTGGTGGTAGATGTCCTTTAATTCTCTGTAAGAACGTTTTTGTCGCTTAAGTAGCTTCTGAACTAAAATTCTAAAAACTAAAATGGCAACAGACCACATATTTTTGATAACCGGGTTCACCATCTTCACCTTCAATCTATTGTCTGTGCTGATCAGATTTGTTAAATTTGGACCTGACTAATTCTATTGTGGACTCTTCCTATTTGTTTCTTAAATCGTAATTAATAGTCACCAGTCTGGAGAAATAACTCTTAATAGTTACAGAGGTAAAAAAAAGTACTTTTCTAAAAGGTTTATAATAAATTTGGAAAATATGAGTGATACAATAAAATAACAAAAGAAGACATACATGCGTGTTACATTTCTTACCACATTTACAGCTTCTCTGGAGCTTCACAACCATCTTTGTTATTTCTGCATTATTGTATTGCACCACGGCCTCATGCAATTTCCGAATTATTTCTTTGGGCTCATAAACACAAAAATGTATACAACAAGTCCTATTCCTGTCAATGTTTGTAGCTCGGGGCATCTTCTCACCTGTCATTGACATGTAAGCGCACCTCAAACAACGATGATGCACAGGCCACAAACAATGAAATATGGGACCATTGTTTGCGGCCCTTTATATTCATGATGCCTTAGTTCGTTAAAAATAATAATGATCCATAACAACCCCTTTTATGTACACTGATCAATAGTTAAGTATACTTTTTTCGTGTTTTGTATTTCAACAGAATGCCAAGTCCTTTGATCCCTTTTTTTCACATCCTGGAAGTAATGTAACAACCCAACTAGGACCATATGCCTTTAAAATCCCAATGTCAATTAGACAAAAAATCTGCAACAGTTTGGATGCTCCAAACGCCAGAGGAAACGACTGGAGGCTTTTGGCACAAAAACTCAGCATGGATCGGTAAGTTATCGATTTCTTTTTTAGCTATTTAAAGCTCTTAGACATATTGAATTATATGTCCGTAACAATGAGCCAGAGACTAGCAATAATGGATTCCTAAAGTGAGAAAACTTGGAGGATATTTAGAAAAATTAGCAACTGTATAAGTAATTAGCACTCGGCAAATGCCGGTTCAGCTCTGCATGGGAGCTGAGCCAGTATCCGGAATTGTGGGGTGCCAGTGGTAATGTACTGACATCTCTGAGTAACACCCATGGTCAGAGTGAGCTCTAATCGTGGCTGTTAACCCTTTATATGCTGCGGTCAGTGTGACTGTGACATTTAAATGGCTGCAGAGAGATTCCCTCAGCTCGCAGCATTTTCGGGGGTTGCTGGTTGTTGATATGGATATGGCTGTCCATAATAAATGCCTGTAAGGTACAGGACCTTACAGGCAGTGTGTCAGCCTATGCCTCACACTGCGACGTGTAAAAAAAAGTTTTAAATAAACATAAACTGATAAACTTAATCAAAATGCCTTCAAAGCCACGTTACATATTACACTTACATATACAATACACATATGTAATATTGCCACATCCGTAATGACACGAACAAATGGCAAATTATTCAAAAAGTTCAACAGTTTTTTTTATTTATTTTTTTAAAAATAAATGCAAAACTTACTAGCCAAATTTACTACTGAAAATGAATACAACATGTGATGACAATCTCAGAATCGCTTTGATAAGTAACCGTGTTCAAAAGTTATAACCATATAAAGCAACGTGTTAGAATACAAAAAATGAGGCTGAGCCTTAAGCTTTAGACTGGCTACGTCCTGAAGGGGTTAATCTTTAGTTTCAACAAACATATATTTGGATTTTGTGAGGAGGAAGCCTTGCTAAAGGTCAGGCTAAGAGTCCCCCATGCAGGTGGTTCATAATTACAATAAGAAGGAACAGAACATAATCAATAAAAAAGGAGAAGGAAAAGGAGCGAGAAAGTTGAACAACAAACTTTACATGGTAGTATCATGGGATCCTTAGCTCCCCCATCTGTTGGATTCGATGGTAGTATCATGGGACAAACTTGACAAATGCATATAAAATTATGTAAAGGCATGGTTGGCAGTTAAGGGATAGTGTTAAAGGGAACCTGTCACAAGGAGACCCATTTTTAGCACTCCCCCAGTCCCCACAGAGCATAGTACATACACTGCCAAAGTGTTTTTGTATTAAAGATTGGTTTTACAGAAAAAAAGATATGTTATATTGTACCTTTCATTAGCATCTGCTGTGTGACTAGGCAGTTGCCACCCTTGGGGAACAGCTACTACATGTGACCTTTTCAAATATATGAAAACACCCATCACCGGGCTTAGCGACGCCCCCTGCTCCTCCACAGCCAATTCTGAGTGTGGGGAGGGGAACTGCTCCTTTCCAGTCCCTCCTTTTTGGCAACTGCCTAGTCACACAGCAGATGCTAATGAAATGTACAATATAACATATCTTTTTTTCTGTAAAACCAATTTTTTATACAAAAACACTCTGGCAGTGTATGTACTATGCTCTGTGGGGACTGGGGGAGTGCTAAAAATGGGTCTCCTGGTGACAGGTTCCCTTTAAAGCTGTTAAGAGATGAGTGGACCGGTGATGGGTCAGCACGGTTTCCCAGATGTTTTAAAATAAGGAGAAAGTGTGTGACCTGGTTGCCTCAATCCTCTCGAAGAGCATGGTGAGGTTAATCCTCTTGAAGACTGCCTCATAGGAAAGGATAGAACTAGTGGTTAAAGCAAAAAACTAGATTAAGCGATGAGCTTTGTTATGGACTCTCAGAGGTCAACTGTTTGATAGTAAAAATATCCTACTAAAATACTGTGTGGGGAAATGGTTGAATCTTTATACTCTAAATCTAAAAACTGCTATGATTTTCTTTCATGATTTATTTTTTTCAGATATCTGAACTATTTTGCCACCAAAGCCAGTCCAACAGGAGTCATTTTAGACTTGTGGGAAGCCTTACACCAAGATGATGGTGATCTCAACACTCTTGCCAGTGCCTTGGAAGAAATGGGCAAGAGCGAGATGATGCTTGTCATGGCAACAGAGGGCGACTGCTGATAACCTCTTGACATGGTTGACTTATGTTGGTGAATTTGTAGGAGATGATATTACTGGTTAACAGCCTTTGGTGGTCCCGAAACAAGAGACTTCTCCTTTCCTTGTTTATGGAGGAAGATTCGGTAGCAGTGTAGAGGGGATATTGAATACTCTTATGGTCTAATCACAACCAGCCTTAGAAATCCTAACATACTGTTTACAAGCCATCCAAGTGTCTAATGAAATACCTTCACATACCACTCCATAAATTGCCAGACACAAAGAGAACATCTGCATTACCATACCTGCTGGCAGACATCTTTCACGTTACCTTTCTAAGCATTTAAGACTTTGTAGTTTTAAGCTTTTTTGTTTCCTCCAACTTTAAACATGATATGTACTTCTTGAAGGATCATGTACAATCTGATCAAACTGCTTCTATCCTGTCCAAGCTTGGAACAGCCTTACTACTGAGGCAAAAGGTTTCTTAGGAAACGCAAGTTAATTTATTATCCAGATCTTTGGATGAGTCTTTGTTTTATATGTTAATGAATGAGATTTCTGAGTGTGTGCATCTGCGGGTGTGATTGAGGCTGGCTCAACATCTTGCTCTGGTAGAAGTTTCTTATTGTAGACAAAATGTACTCCAATTATTGAAAAAATTGGGGCCTACTGTCAGTATGATATTGTTGAAAAAGGGACACATTATTGGAAAATATTCTACACCCACCTCTAGCAACTCTTTGTTGTCCCATAATGCAATTTTATAGATGTCTGAATAGAAACCCTACAAAGCTCAGGGAAAAATATTGAGGCCACTGGAGATGGGAAAATTAATCCTTGAAGAGGTTGTATTGCGAGTACATTTATTTTTATTTTTTTTACAAACAGCCCAGGTTAGGTTAGAAAGATCAAAGAAGCGCTACTAACCTATCCTTTGGCGCTTCCACTGAAACGCTGCCTAGGTTCTCTGTGGGTCGTTACTTTCTGGTCCGATTTGGCTCACAGAAAATGACTGGTCAGCCATCCTCGATTCCCAGAAGTGATCTGCCTCTGCTTCTTGCATCAAGAAGGACCACAAAGTTAGAGTTTGAAAGTAGACTCGGGCGGTTTCCAAGTAAGAGCGGTGTGGTTAAAGTTTTTACCTGCCATACAACCTCTTTAGGTTTTTACTTATTAAAATCACTTCGCAAAACTAATACAGAGCAGTGGTGACACAGAACATGGTGTGTCCCAAAGCTGCAAATTAGAAATGATATGTTTTTTTTTAACTTGTATTAAAATTTCTTTAAAATAGTGAAACTCAGTTTGTTACAGGTCGTGGCATTTGTTGGCCAACCACCTGATCATCAGTTTGCAAAAATCCTCAAGTCCCTATATTTGGTTCTGTTATATTCTCATTCATTTTTACTAAAGACCGAAAAGAAAAGGATTACAGACCCATAAAATTCGAGCTACAACTTGGCTTATTATGTCCTAAAAGTCTGCAGCTTTATCTTTTTCTATACATGCATTTCAGAAATCTAGGTTTGGTTATAATAGAAACAGTCATGGACAGCAATAGTAACCATTTCCATTCCTTGAGCTCAGGAAGTGAATGTAAGCTTATTTTTTTTCTTTCTGTGCTGCATGTTTAATGGCAAAACTTTAGTCCCGTCATAAAATCAAGTAGTTAAAAAAATGTTGTTCAAAGAATTGTTATCCTCTTTTCGTGTATAAGAGAACATTCTACTTCAAACCTAGAAAACCTGATCCTTAAGGGGTTGTCCTGCATTAGAAAAATGGATGTGGTCTTGACCAGAAATAGTGACGTTTCTTAAACGTGAGTTCTGTCATGGTGATGAGTTGCAACCCAGAACACAACCCACACAGAAAAGTTATGCTATTTCTATTATTTTCAAAAATAGTTTTTTTTTTCCTTCCTCTAATCCTGGACAATCCCGTAAATGCAAAACAACTAGGGGCAATTGTAATTGTTATAGTTTCCTTTTTATTTAATTGTGGATTTTAATACTTTAATTTCTTTTCTGTATTTCTCACTGGTTTCATTTTTATTTAAAAAAGAAAATACATAACTTTGTCGTCATTGCATTTGAAATCTATTTTTCAAGTAGCAAATGCTCATTTATGTACCGCTACAAAATGTAAAGAGAATTGGATTAAAAGTGTTATTTTTATACTTCAAGTTGGATTTCTCATTCACCATGTACCTTTTTTATGCTGCATTTCTTGAAATTGCAATGGTTTAAAGGGCCATATTTTACTAGAAAAGGGCTCCCAAAAATATATTTTTTTTTATTTTGTTTTCTAAATAGCTCAACATCTCAATACCTCAAACTGGATATAACATGTTTTGCACTGACTAAATGATTATTGCTTTGTTGAGCAAATTCTAAACCGATAAATTGCAAGTTATGTTCTGGTCTAGTCATAATCCAGCTCTTAAGTCATGCCTTCCTTGATAATATTGAAGAAAATTGCAGGTAAGTTGGTTATTAAAAGATCCCCCATTCATCTAATAGAAGTTGCTATATTCTCAATTTCATCCTTGATTCTAACTGTGAAGTGTCTATGTACGAAACACAAGTCAACTGACATATAGCCAACTAAACAAAGTTAGCCAATATCAAACCACCCCAAAAACCATTTATCTATGAAGTGGATAGTAGGTTCAAAAGTTTTGGATGACTCAAACACAACTATATGACACAAAAGGACTATTGGGAAAAATTATTTGAAAGAGTTTTCAGTGACTGCTAAATTTTTGACATTAATATATATATTTTATTTAGTCACATTTTTATTTCCAAATAAAGTAGTTGAGAAAGGATCAAAAACCTCACCAGACCCAACTTTACAAGAATAGAATTAAAACATTCCCCGTAAAACACTAATGAAGAAAAATGGCACACAATACAAATATCACTGTTTGTACATTATTATTAAAAAATAATAATATTCCCTATTGACAGGTAGCATTATACCATGGAATTTTTGTGATGAGACTAAACAATTGCCAGAGTGAAATCACTCACAATAAGTTTCTTAAATTGAATTAAAAGTGTAAATCCATTTACATAAAACTTTCTGTAACTCAACTGTTAAAGTCAAGATCATATTGGAGGTAAAATGTTAATTACCCCCTACCCACGACCCAGTATCAACAGATAGATGGGATCTGCCTCCAGGAACAGAAAACCCAGGCTTTGAAAGTCCAGTAACTCCACCTTTGCCTAAGTGTAGTTTCCTGTTCCTATGGGAGACCCAGGAATCTCAGTCAGGTTGCTAGGTGATTTCTCACCTCCAGTAATGCTATGCAAAATTGGGGGTTTCTCGTGTCCCCAGCTGGTCGCCTGCCTGCCCCACTCTGAGCAATGGTTGGTAGGCATGCCAAGTTTGGGGACAGTATAGTAAACAGGAATTCCACAGCACTACTTGTAGTGTTCGGTAGTCCCCAGCCCCGGTCCCCCATCTAGCCTTCTGCGTCAATCATGCAATCTTAATTCACTGGTATATTTGGAGTTCTGCAATGAAGATCAGGTAACTTCTCTGAGAGGAGGGATCGGGTAACAGCTGTTGGTTGTCCATAGAAGTATAGACAAGTTAAGTGAGTGTGGTAATCTTATATTTGTTATCCATAGCCTCCTTCCTTCTAAAATCAACCCTTATAATTATAAAACCAGAAATGCTTTGGATATGATATAAGTTGATTTTAGAAGGAAGGATACCATGGATAACAAATATAAGATCATCACCACAGTCACGGTGCCTGGTTTGTCATGATGTATTTTGATGGCCGATTTCTTTTTAAGCCATTTTTCCCATACTCAGCAGCAGCATATAGTCATAGAGCATGAAATCTTACCATTTGTAGAATTATCTCACATTACCTGCAGCAAATTTACAACTAACTTTCAGTACCTGTCGTAACTTATTTTAACTCTGATGTAATGATGTAGTAGACAGCGCTAGCTCAATCAGAGCATGCAGTCTCACAACTCTATCGGGAAGTTGTATCATTTTTGTGTGAACTAGTCCAGGACCAGGGAAATTAGCACCTACAGGTGCTAACTGCACTTCTGTTGTGACATTTGTCACTATTGGGGTTATGTTGCATCTAGACTGACCCAGCAGCACCTCTCAACAGCGATAGTGGACCACCCTCTAGCACTATATATGAGAAAAGGAGAAGACTGAAGCAGTTAATACAGGCAGCTGAAGGAGACCCAAACGTAAACTCTGGCAGCGTCCTAAAAGCTGCGCCGTGAATGTGCTGTTACGGGCATTACTGACCCGACTGCCTACTGTTAATCCTTGAGTTTTTTCTTTCTCTTGTTAAAGAGGATGTGCTAGCGAACCGCCCATTAAAATGAAAGATTTCTCCAATTGTTGGCATTAAAGAGAACGTCCATCTTTTATTTAGATGTATAAAAAACAATAAGGTGGGTATCAGCCTCTATGAAAATGCAAATGAAAATGCCACATCATCAATACATAAATGGTGTATAAGAGTTCATTTTCAATTTATAGGGGTTTTCTGGGCTATTAACATTGGCAACCTATCCATAGAAGAGGTCCTCAAGATTGGTGGGAATCCACTAACCAGCACCTCCACAGACTAATTGTCTTCAGCAGCTGATATATAGAAGCCTCTGTTCTCTGTCTAGTGGCTGAAGTGATTCTTTGCAACTCAGTTCCCTTTCAAATGGCAGGAGCTGATTGGTAGTAACCCGGTCTCACCAAATCACAGAGAACGGCGCTGTTTGCTTTCTGTTTCATTTCTGTGTAATCAAATACGAGTTCCTAGTCAGATTTCTCTGTTAGCGTATTTTTTTTGTGGTGTTTTGCATTTGTTTTTAAAAAGACACAAAATAATTTTTGGTAATTTAGTAAATGCTAACACAGGTTTGATTACTTTTTTTAATAAATCAAGTTGTGTAATAAAACACGTTAGAATTATACAGGTTGTTGGGAAACGTGGTAAATTGGTGTGTTACTTTACAATGACAACTTTTTTTATGCTCTGATGGCTAAAGCTGGAAATCCCAGTAGATGTTACCCACGAGAGAACACATTGGGCCACATTTAGTAAAGTGTTAGCACCAGTTTTCTGTCTGACTTTGCACTGTTCTGGAATAATATTCATTATATCTGTTCCCTTATCCATATATAAACACAGTGTTAGAAAAGAATATCTGGATTTGAATGAATGGTAACCTTGTTGAAGCTTCTGTTCTGAGTTATGCTAATAAGGCCTGCTAGGACCTTGTATGTATGTTGTTGTATGTATTTTTGTTGTCTTTGTGTAATTGCTTGTTCTTAATTCATAATTCTTTATCAGTGTTTACCGCCTTTAAAAAATATATATATATATGTATATAGTAATAGTGGTTCTGAAATAAAAAAAAATAAATAGAATTAATGGAGGAGATTTATCAGAAGTGTCTGAAAGCAGAACTGTTCTAGTTGCCTATGGCAACCAATCATAGATCAGCTTCAATTCAAGCTGTTTTTAAAATGAAAGCTGAGCTCTGATAGGTTGCCATTGGCAATTGGAACATGTCCCGGTGCTCCTGCGACCCATGTCCAGGGTCGCAGGTCCATACGTGCACCTCTCCACTGCCCGGATCCCCCACCATCTTCCTTACCTTGCCGTGTTCCAACGCTGGCTCTGGCAGTCCGATCGCTGGTCGGCCGCCTTTTCTGTTAAATGTCCGGTCCCTTCCTGTGTCCCCTGCCAGATCTTTTGTGCTCTATGCCTGAGAGAAAGCTACATCCCTGTCTCTGATCCCGTGCTTCCTGTCTCGACCTTCTGCCTGTCCCGACCATGCTTCTGCCTCAGGACTTTGTACTTCGCCTTGGCCACCACCACGGACAAAGTCGCGCCTGTGGAGAGATCTGATGTTACTGCCCCGCAACAATTGCAACCCGCTTTGCGGCACGCTCTGGCGAAAACCAGGTACCACTTAGACTCAGCTCCCAGGTGTAGGCTTACGTCATCGTCCGTGGTGGTGCAGTGGGTCCACTACCCCAGTTCCTGACAGAACATTTTTGCTCTCGGATACTAATGATAAATCTCCCCCACGTTTTAGAGTATTTTGGGGGAGATTTATCAAGCTGCCTAAGAGAAAGAATGTGCATAGTTGCCCATGACAACCAATTACAGCTCAGCTTTAATTTTACCAGTGCTCATGAATATTTTAAAGGGAAGCCATAATTGGTTGCCATGGGAAACTAAGCACATTCTTACTCTCAGGCAGCTTGATAAATCTCCCCTTTTGTCTTTTTAGTACTTGGTTTTAAAAGGTATGGATTTTTGTTTTATGCCAGATATTTGCCTTAAAACTTTGAAAGCGCTTTCTTTGTACTCTCTAACATAAAATGACCCTGGTATTTTTCAATGCTATAGAATAGTGTTACATTATAATTTTGGTTTTAAACCCAGCGACTCTGGGTTTGGCCTAATCAGTTGCATCAAGACCTGGACCTTATAAAATCTGTCAATTCTGTAAATAATAATAAGCTGTACACAAAATTTTGCATTCATATTGTAAGTATTTTTTATTCAATAAATTATATTTCCTAGTCTGTTACATAATAAAAAGTCTTAATTTTATGTAAATGAAAGCTAGATTTTTTTTGTGATGTATAATAATGCAGTGGAATGCATTTCAGCAGTATATCTAGTCAGCGCAGTTCAGCTTATGTGCCGTAATGTCTGAACTAGTAGTGCTGCGTCCTCATCAGGTTACTGGTGGAATGGAGTCTGTCCCATAGACAAGAAAATAAAGGTGATTAGATTTTTGTGCCATCTCAATAGGGAGAGCCATGACCTCCATGCACATTAAAGGGCACATTTCTCCAAGTTGTATGTGTATGCTCTGGAAATAATAGTTAATAAGGCTATAGGTCTTCTTTTTGTCTGATCTGGAGGTCTCCTAGTATAAGTACCCACTCTGGAGGGTCTCCGGGGGGGGTTCCAGGATTAGTTCCAGCTTTAGGTGGGGGGTCTCATTTAGAAGTGCCTGCTCTGAGGGCATTTCCCATATTAGAGGGTCTGAAGTATTATGTCCCAGCTCTGGTGGAGCGGGGGCGGGGGTCAGTGCTATTAGTGCCTGTTTGGGGGGAATCCTGTGTTAGTGTCTTCTTTGGGGGTATCCAGTATTATGTTCCTGGTCTGGAGGGTCTTCTGCATTATAGGTCTGCTCTGGGGGGGGGGGGGGGGGTCTGCTTTGGAGGTCTCTGGTATTATAGGTCTGTGTTAGGGGGGTCTCTGTCTGCCTGCTCTGGGGGTCTCCTTTATTATATGTCTGGGATAGGGTCTGTCTCCAGTATTATTTGCCTGCTCTAGGGGGTCTCCTATATTATAGGTCTGCTCTGGGGGTGCTATCCAGTATTGCATGCTTTGGGGTGTCTTATGTATTATAGATCTGGTCCATGACTGTTCTCCAGTATTATGTGCATGTTCTGGGTGTCTGCAGTCTGCTCTGGGGGTCTCCTGTATTATAGGCCTGGATATGGAGTGGTCTCAAGTATTAGTGCCTGCTCTGTGGGGGTCTCATGTATTGGCTGCTCTTGCGGGTCTGCTGTAGTAGTACCTGCTCTGGGGGTCCTCAGTATTATAAATCTGCTCTGGGGAGTGGGGATTCCTGTATTATAGGTCCACTCTGGGGTGTGGGGGTCTTGTATTATACGAAGAAAAAGCAGGTTTGGATCCAGCACTCTATGCCAAACACGGAGACGGTCCAATGTAGAAGAATAATCCTTTATTGCGGTTTAAATCATGCGGACACACAAGGCTGATTGTAAGGGATCAACGCGTTTCGGCAGGAACTGCCTTAGTCATGATCTGATGTATACAATAGAACATGATACTTTTAAAATACCCGCTTCATGACCTCACGAGTCAGGTGACCAATGTGGGAGGGGTTACACACATGGAGCTAATGAAGAACATGTCAATCATAAAATCATGTGATCCACGGTGTCGGCCCTCATGCACCTGAAATCGTAGGGCAGAAGAAATCCGGTAATAAAACAATGTAAACATTACAATAGGTAGAAGGAACTCAAATTATGGCATGACGAATAATATGTTGTATTCATCAGAATATAGGAATGTAGATAGTATCTACAGAGAAGTAGAGCATAAACAGCAGGTAAATCTCTGTGATAATCATCGGAGAAAACGCATGTGCATGTACTGCGATGACATAGGTCATTATTCACATTGTTAGATTGGAGAATACATGAAATATAAACAAATGCAAAGGCATAGAATACATCAAATAACATCTATAACCATCTCACATAACCCTAAAGAAGCAAAGCACCCTAACACACAGGTAATTCTCCGTGGTAATCGTTCTGAGGGCGCTGTAAAGTTTTGCTTTTTGTACTGATGACCACAGTTATTATTCTCATTATTGAAAAACGATAGCACACAATATATGAACAATGCAATTGTATTATAGCCTTGGCTATGGGTGTTCTCCACTATTATTATAGTCTCAGTTGTGCACTGTAGGCTCTGAGGTCTGTATATTATTTTACAATGTATATTCATACAGTTGCTTTTTGGGTCAGCATTTCTGCTGTGCTGTGTTTTTGGTGCCATCCATGGGCTTTTTAGTATGTGCGGCCCTTTGAAGTTGAGAGTGTCCTGACAATGCACCCTGGGCCCTATAAACTACTCTCAGTATCCATGCCAAATTGCACAACAATGTTCTCCTGCTACGACACATTATATATTTTCCTATGTTTGGTTTAAATAACTTGTACCTTTCTCTTAAAATAAAATCAAAAAAAGGCTGAAAAAGTAAAAGTTATAGAAGGTATAAAAGGTATATTTGTTCATCAAAACCCAACCAATTAAAAAAAAAAAAACTTTTCTTTTGCAATGCAATGAGATTAAAAAATCATGCATTTTCTGCCCTCAAAATATGTTTGTTTATTTTAGAGGGAAAATCACCCGTAATAAAATACTGTATCTGTTTTATTTGTTTTTATTTTAATAGTTTACAGCCTAGACCCCCCTATCTAATAATATTTGTGTTCTAAAACATTTCTTAGAGATAAAATAAAAGTTAGTGGTCTTGGCATCCTCCAGCATCTCTCAACGGAGATATCTATCCATTCGTGTATATCATATAGGTCTGAGGTACTAATTTTTAAAAACTTCTATCTACTACATTTTAAACATTCAAATACTCTAAAATTTTCTGTTTAGTTTTGAAGAGGTTTGCCTGACCCTATTGTCTTTTCTAATACTGACGACTGTCTCATGTATTATAGATCTGGTCCATGACTGTTCTCCAGTATTATGTGCCTGTTCTGGGTGTCTCCAGTCTGCTCTGGGGGTCTCCTGTATCATAGGCCTGGATATGGAGTGGTCTCAAGTATTAGTGCCTGCTATGTGGGGGTCTCATGTATTGGCTGCTCTTGCGGGTCTGCTGTAGTAGTACCTGCTCTGGGGGTCTTCAGTATTATAAATCTGCTCTGGGGAGTGGGGGTTCCTGTATTATAGGTCCACTCTGGGGTGTGGGGGTCTTGTATTATAGGTCCGGGCTAGGGGTGGTCTCCACTATTATTATAGTCTCAGTTGTGCACTGTAGGCTCTGAGGTCTGTATATGTTATTTTACAAATGTAGTATTATGCAGTAGTGCTTTTTGGGGCAGCATTTCTGCTGTGCTGTGGTTTTTGGTGCATCCAGGGGGCTGGTTAGTAGTGCGGCCCTTTGAAGTTGAGTGGTCTGACAATGCACTCCTGCCCTATACTATACTCGCTCAGTATCCAATGCCAAATTGCACAACAATGTCTCCTGCTACAAAAATTATATATATTTTCCTATGTTTGGTTTAAATAACTTGTACCTTTCTCTTAAAATAAAATCAAAAAAAGGCTGAAAAAGTTATACCCTGTAAGCGCACATATAGAAGGTGTAATAAAAGTATAATTTGTTCATTAAACCCAAACAGAAATTTAAAAAAAAAAAACTTTTACTTTTGCAATGCAATGAGATTAAAAAAATCATGCATTTTCTGCCCTCAAAATATGTTTGGTTTTTTTAGAGGGAAAATCACCCGTAATAAAATACTGTATCTGTTTTATTTGTTTTTATTTTAATAGTTAGCCCCCCTATCTAAATAATTTGTGTTCTAAAACATTTCTTAGAGATAAAATGTAATAAAAGGTTAGGTGGTCTTGGCATCCTCAGCATCTCTCAACCGGAGAATATCTATCCATTCGTGTATATCATAAGGTCTGGAGGATATAATTTTTAAAAAAACTTCTATCTACTACATTTTTAAACAATTCTAAATATCTAAAATTTTCTGTTTAGTTTTGAAGAGGTTGCCTGACCCTATTGTCTTTTTCTAATACTGACGACCTACCAGTATCCAATCAGACCCTTACATACTATAAGTTATACTATACTAACTTAATATACAGAGCCCAAAACAGAACCTATTTGATGGTATGTCATGTATCATAACCCCACAATCTAAATACCATATATGCTCAGGTATAAGCCGAGGCGACTAATTTGACCACAAAATACTTGGAAAACTTATTGACTTGAGTATAAGCCTAGGTTGGGAAATGCATTGGTTACAGCCTCCTGTAATGAAATATATCATGCAGGCCTTCCGCTGCAAAAATAAATGCCCCATGCAGCAGCTGCCCCAGTAATGAAATGTCCCTTCCAGCACCCCCCAGTTATGAATTGCCCCTTGCAGCCTTTCCTGTAAAGAAATGCCCCTTGCAGCCCCTTTCTCCCTAATAATAAAATTGACTAAAAAACTTCCCTTTTGGTGCTCCCCGCGGCTCCACGTCCCTCGGGTCTTCATGTAACAGGGCGGCCAGACTTACATCTACGTGTTCTGCCCATGCACACATTATGACATCAGCAGCAGTGTCACCACCACGTCATAGTGTGTGAGCGGGCAAAGCGCATTGATGCGTCTCTTCCCACGCTGTTACATAAAGACCACAGGGAAGAGGAGCCGCGGAAGGAAAGTATGTGCAAGTTTATTTATATACCCGTGTATAAGTCTAGTTGTTATGTCCTGAAAAATTCAGCTTAGACACAAGAATATATCCGGTTTATATTTTTATAATTAAAAATGTAAAAGTTATTAATATAAAATTGCTACTAAAGCCAACCATCTAGTATGAAAATGATGTCCTACACTGTACTCATATAGGATCCGATCTTTCTCTGTAGGTCAGACAGCACTTTACTAGATCTAAGGGCTCTATTAAATGGGTTTTCTGGTCCCTGACAGGATCTTGATGGCATTCAGTGACAGTCTGACACTGAAACCCACACGGATCACCTGTTCTGTCTACTGGTACTGATGCTATTTACTGGAATTGAAGCTGCAGTTCCCGGACACTTGCGCTATACACAGTACAAAACCACATCTTGTGCATATGGCTGTTATGTGCTCCCTTTAGCGCTATCACACTCTCTTATTTCCTTCTCTCCTCCGGGTCACCAATAGCACCATTAAAGCTATCGCACAATTTTGGATTAAAATGGTTCAGGACTGTTTTTGCCGGATGAAGATTAGTGTTGGATTAAACAAGATTACATTGGTTTAAATTAAGAAGGAAATGTTGATATTTACAGCTACAGTAAAAGGGTTTACAAGGAATGTTATGTCTAGATAGTTTACTGATTATTTGTAAAATAAGCATAAAAGGAAATATATAAAGTCTAAACACATTTAGAAGCACTTTACTTATTCGATTTACTTAATAAAAGCATTGCCAGAGGAGATGATTTTGTGTTCTCTGCGACCCAGCACCCTCCACCGCTCTATGACGTTGCCACTATGTTTAGTTTTCCCCTTCATTTCATCTGTTAGAAGGAATGAAAAGTCTCAGGATTGATAGCAGGAGTGGATACAGAACACAGAGGACGGATGAAACAAAGGGCAAAATGATCAGTGACGTCAATGCAAATTTACTGCTGACACCCTCTCCACTCTTTTGGGGAGTTTCTACATGTATCCGCATTTAACATAACAGGTTCTGTCGTAATATATGGAATCATCTGATGTCAGTGTAAAAAGAGTTCACTCTTTGATGTTATAGTGGGATCTTGGCCCTCAGCTCGGTCCTTTTCGAGCTGGCACAGACGTTACCTTGTCAGGGTGCATTCTCGCCTTGCTTATTTGGCGAAATGTAAGTGCAAGAGTGAAGCGATTCTAAGAGCGGTGGCTGTCAGATGCGTGTCATACTAAAACATAGCAATTGAAGACCAAACCACTCTCCCTATGCATATTTAAGCATGGTACAACGTTCTACAACACCCTACAGGCTCTCTGCAGCCAAGAAATCCCTTTATTTTAACGTGGTTCCTCATGATTCGATTCGGGTCGAACCGATATTTAGCAAATTCGCCCATCTCTAGCTCCTATAACTCACTGATGGCCAGTGTAAGATTCCAGACTCTCTAAACTTTATGATTCCTATGGGTTATGAGATGCTGAGGGCTGACAATGTGCTTAGATTTATCTAAACACTTTATCCACACTTTAGTGCGTTCCTCACAGCAGAGTCATGACTTTTCACCCTGTAAATAGGAGGGCTGACTTATGACAACTATGAACCTAATTACTAAAAATTACTGAAAACACACTGCAATTTTTAATATTTTTTGGGGCTATCATCATTGTGGTTCAGGCTAGTTTTCCTAGTTTACTTAAATTCCTATTTAATAATACAATTGAAAATCATTGTCTGACTTACATTAATTGAATTTTGAAAAATTAGAATGTATTATTATTTTCATCATTTTTAAGTTATCTCATGCCCATTGTGGACTTTTCTTTCTTTAATGGGAGGATACCAACAATTTTGTCCTTATGGGTACTTACCCCAAAATTAAATAAAAATGCAACTCATCCTGAAAAAAAACACAACAGTATCAACAAATATGTTATAGAGTGGAAATATAAAAGGAGAGAAGGGGCGCTCCTATAGAGTAGTATTGTTGTTAGCAGTGATTGGTATAATAGTCTAGGAACTACTAACCTTCTGGGGTTGTGCTGCTGGGCACAACTCCAATGTGAGCTTGGGGTGTATTTTTATACACGACTCCGCCTTTGATGCCAGGTAAGGAAAACATAAATGGATTTATGGGGATGACGAGGGGAAACCATTTTAGCTTAATAAGGGTGGCATTTAGTAATAAGCTTTATGGGAACCTGCTGTTTTCTGAAAGACGGGTGTGACCGGTTCCCTTAATGCTCACCATTTGAGATTTTTCAGTCATAAATATGTTGAGCATTGTTTAAGCGCTGGATACTGTGCCAAGATAAATTGCTTTATGTATAATAAAAATACATAAATAAGAATGAAAAAACTCTTTATTATTTATTATTGATGTAATTGTTTATAAATAAAAGCAATTTATCTGGCAAAGTATCCAGCGCCTAACAATCCGCTCAATACCTACTATCGACTGGATTTTCACACCGGGGAAACTCATCCACTTTGGAAACTTCCTAGGATGGAACCATGGCTACCATTACTATGAGGTACCAGGCTACCACTACTATATGGAAACCATGGCTACCACTACTATTTGGTAACCATTACTACCACTATTACTATGCGTGACCATGGCTACCATACTAAGATGGACCCGATGGCTATAACCACTACTATGAGGGAACCATGGCTACCAACACATGATGTAACCATGGCACCACGGTACTATGAGGAACCAATTCCTACCACTACGATGAGGAGAAACCATGACTACCACTACTATGAGGGAACCATGAAAACTACCACTACTATGAGGGATCCATGACTATACCACTACTATGAGGGAACCATGGCTACCATAACTATGAGGGAACCATGTGCTAACCACTACTAGTGAGGAACCATTACCCCCCCCCCTTTAAAAACCACTACATGATGTACCATGCTACCACTATTATGAGGTAACCACATGGATACCCTACTATGAGGGAACCATGGCTACCACTACTAGAGGAACCATGCTACCCACTACATGGAGGTAACCATTGCTACCACTACATGAAGTAACCATTGCTTACCCTACCATGGGTAACCATGGCTAACCACTACTATGAGGGAACATGGCTACCACTACATGAGGGACCCATGACTACACTACTATATAGGGAACCATGACTACCCTTAATATGGGGATCCATGACTACCACTACAATGAGTGAACCATAACTACCACTACTATGATGTCACCGCATGACTACCACTATTATGGAGGGAAAACCATGACTACCACGACTATGAGGGAACCATGGATCCACTACTATGAGGGAACATTACCACCACGTAACAATGAGGGACCATGACTCCGCACTAAACTAATGAGGTCCCACATGACTACCACTATTTATGAGGGAACCATGACTACCACTACTATGACGTAAGCAGGACCACCACTAACTATGAGGTAAACCATGACTACACTACTATGAGGGACTATGACTACCACCTACTATGAGGTAACCAATGACTACCACACTATGAGGGAAACCCTGGCTACCACTACTATGAGGGGACCATGACTACCACTACTAGGAGGGAACCATGACTACCACTACTATGAGGTAAACCATGACTACCATTGCTATTCTATGAGGGTAAACTATGAGCTAACCACTACCCTATAAGGAGAACATGACTACTACCACTACTATGAGGGTAACCATGGCTTAACACTACTATAAGGAACCATGACTACCAATATATGAGGGAACCATGGCTACCACCAGTATGAGGGGACCATAACTACCACTACTATGAGGGAACCATGGCTACCACTACTATGAGGGAACCATGACTACCACAACTATAAGGTAACCATGGCTACCGCTACTATAAGGTAACCATGACTAACAACTACTGATAAGGGATCCATGACTAAACCACTACTAGAGGGAAACATGTGCTACATTACTATGAGGGAACCATGACTACCACTACTATGAGTAAACCAGACTACCACTACTATGACGGAAGCATGACTACCACTACTATGAGGTAAACATGGCTACCACTACTATGAGGGAACCATGACTACCACTAGTATGATGGAATCATGACTACCACTACTATGAGGTAAACATGGCTACCACTATTATGAGGGAACCATGACTACCACTAGTATGATGGAACCATGACTACCACTACTATGAGGAACCATGACACCACTACTATAGGTAACTTCCGACCACTACTATGTGAACCATGCTACCACTACTATAGTTAACCATGGCTACCACTATGACTTATGGAACCATGGCTACCACTACTAATGAGGGAACCATAGCTACCACTACAATGAGGAACCATGGCTACCACTTACTAATTAGGGAACTCATACTACCACTACTATAGGAACCATGAACTACCACTACTATGAGGTAACCATGACTACCATTATATGGGGATCCATGACTAACCACTACAATGAGGGAACTCCGGACTACCACTACTATGAGGGAACCAGGCTACCACTACAATGATGGAACCCTGGCTCCAGTAACTATGAGGTACCAATGACTACCACTACATGGAGTGGAACATGAGCTACCACTACTATGAGGGAACCATGACTACCATTACATGGTTGGGGGAAAAAATGGGGAATCCATGACTACCACTAACAATGAGGAACCTTGACTCCACTACTATGATGTCACCATGACTACCACGTATTATGAGGGGAACCATGACTAACACTACTCTACGAAGCATGAACTACCACTACTATAGGTAAAAATGGCTACCACTACTATGAGGGAACCATGCTACCACTACTATGAGGGAACCATAACTAACTACCACTACTATGATGAACCATGGCTACCACTCTATGAGGTAACCACTGCTACCCCACTATACTAGTATGGAACCATGTGGCTACCACTACTAGGAGGGAACCATGGCTACCACTACAATGAGGGACCATGACTAGCCACTACAATGAGGTAACCATGGCTACCACCTACTATGCGGTAACATGGATACCACTACTATGAGGGACCATGGCTACCACTACTATACGGGAACCATGACTCCCCTTCTATGATGGAACCATGTCTACCACTACTATGAGGGAACCATGCTACCACTACTATGACGGAAGCCATGACTAACCATACATGAGGTAACATGGCTACCACTACTATGAGGGAACCATAACTACCACACTATGAGGGACCATGACTACCACTACTTGAAGGGAACCATTACTACACTACTATTATGGAAACCATAACTACCACTACTATATGGAACCTGGCTACCCTACTATAAGGGAACCATGCTACCACTACTATGATGGAACCTGGCTACCACACTATGAGTAACCATGGTTACCACTACTATGAGGGAACCATGACTCTAACTATACGGAACCATGGCTACCCATACTTGACGGAACATAACTACCATTACTATGAGGAACCATTGACTACCACTACACGAGGTGAAACCATGACTACACCTACTATAGGGGAACCATGACTCCACTACTATGACGGAACCATGACTACCACTACTATGACGGAACCATGACTACAACACTATGATGGGACCCTAACTACCACTACTTCGAGTAACCATGACTCCACTACTATGACCGGAAACCATGACTAACCATTACTATGAGGAAACCATGACTACCATTACTAATGAGGGAACCCATGGCTCCACTACTAGACGTGAACCATGACTACCATTAGTATTAGGGACCGCAAGGCTACCACTAACTATGTGGAAACCATGCACTACCACTACTATGATGGAACCATGACTACCACTACTATGAGGGACCATGGCTACCACTACTAGAAGGGAAACCATGACTACCACTATCTATGATGGAACTATGGCTAAACCACTACTATGATTGAACATGGCTACCACTACTATTAGGGAAACCCTGGCTACCACTACTAATAAGGGAAGGGAACCATGACTACCACTACCACTACTATGGGGGGAACCATGCGACACTACTCTGTTGAGTGGAACCATGACTACACTTACTATGAGGGAACCATGGCTCCCACTACTATATTAGGGAACCATGACTACCACTACTATGAATGTAACCATGACTACATAGTATTAGTAACCATGGCTACACTACTATGAGGGAACCATGACATTCCACTACTAAGGGCACCATGGCTACCATTACTATTGAGGTAACTGCATGGCTACATATCTATGAGGGAACCATGGCTACCACCTACTATTTGTAACCAGACTCACACTGTACTATGGGGAACCATGGCTACCAGTACTATGAGGGAACCATGGCTACCACTACTATGAGGGAACCATGGCTACCCACTATCTATGAGGACCATGCTACCACTACTATGAGGGAACCTGACTACACTACTATGAGGGAACCATGACTACCACTACTATGAGGGAACCATGACTACCACTACTATGAGGGATCCCTGACTACCACTACTATGAAGGGAACCATGGCTACCAACAACTATGAGGGAACCATGGCTACCACTACATGAGGGAACCATCTACCAACTACATGAGTAACCATGGCTACCACTACTATGAGTAACCATTGATACCACTACTATGAGGTAACCATGGCTACCACTACTATGAGTGACCATGGCTACCACTAAATGAGGTACCATTGCGACCACTACCTGAAGTAACCATGGCCTACCACACTATGAGGGACCATGACTACCATTAATATCGGGATCCATGACTACCACTGACAATGAGGGAACCATGACTACCACTACTATGAGGTCACCATGACTACCACTCTTATGAGGGGAACCAATGACTACCACTAACTATGAGGGAACAATGACTACCACTACAATTAGGGAACCATGACTACCACTTACTATGAGGGACCATGACTACACTACTTGAGTCACCACCTGACTATACCACTATTATGAGGGAACCATGATACTTACACTATATGACGGAAGCATGACTATCCACTCTATGAGGTAAAATGGCACACTACTATGAGGGAACCATGACTACCACTACTATGAGGGAACCATAATAACCACTACGATGATGGGAACCATGGGCTACCACTACTATGAGGTAACCATGGCTACCACTACTATGATGGAACCATGGCTTACCACTACTATGAAGGAACCATGGCTACCACTACAACTGAGGACATTCTACCACTACAATGAGGTACCATGGCTACCACTACTATGAGTCACCATGGATCCACTACTATGAGGGAACCATGGCTACCACTACGATAAAAGGGAACCATACTACCCTTCTATTATGGGGGGTAACCATGGCTCCACTAACTATTAGGGAACCATGCTACCACTACTATGCGGACGCATGACTAACCTCACTACTTGAGGTAAACATGGCTACCCTACTATGCTGGACCATAACTACCACTACTATGAGGGAACCCTGACACTATACCACTTACTATGAGGGGAACCATGACTACCACTACTATGAGGGACCAATAACTACCACTACTATGATGAACCATGGCTAACCACTACTATAGGGAACCATGGCACCACTACTTGATGGAACCAGTGGCTACCACTACTATGAGGTAACCATGTTACCACTACTATGAGGGTAACCATTACTACTACTATATAGGGAACCATTGCTAACCACTACTATGACATAACAATAACTCCCTTACTATGAGGTCACCATGACTACCACTACTACGAGGTAACCATGACTCTAACCACTACTATAGGGGAACCATGACTACCCTACTTGACGGAACCATGACTACACTACTATGACGGAACCTGACTCAACACTATGAGGGGAGGCCATAACTACCCACTACTTCGAGGTAACCCATGACTACCACTCACTATGACGGAACCATGACTACCATTACTATGAGGTAACCATGACTCATTACTATGAGGGAACATGGCTACCACCTACTATTGACGGAACCATACTACACATTAGTATGAGGGAACCAAGGCCTAACCATTACTAATGTGGGGGAACCATGACTACCACTACTATGAGGGAACCATGACTACCACTACTATGTTAGGGAACCATGTGGCTACACTACTTATAAGGGAACCATGACCTCCCCTTCTCTATGATGGAACTAGGCTAACACTACATAGGGAACCCTGGCTCCCTACTACTATGCAGGGAACCATGGCTCCAATACTATAATGGAACCATGACTCCCAGCTACTATGGGGGAACCTGGCTACCACTACTAGAAGGGAACCATGACTTACCACATACTATGAGTTAACCATGCTACCTCCTACTATGATGGAACCATGGCTAACCAACCTATGAGATAACCATGGCTACCACTACAATGAGGGAACCATGTGCTACCACTACTATGAGGTAAACCATAGGCTACCACTACAATGAGGAACCATGCTGACCACACTATGTAGGGAACCATGACATAACCACTCGAATATGAGGGAACCATGACTACCATTACCATTGGGGATCCATGACTACCACACAATAGGGAACCATGATTACCATTTATATGAGGGAACCATTGCTACACTAACAATGAGGGAAACCATGGCTACCAGTACTATGAGGTAACATGACTAATACTACAATGATTGACCATGATACCACTACTATGATGGACACCCAGACTACCATTAATTATCGGGAATCCTGACTACCACTACGAATGAGGGAACCATGATACCACTACTATGAGGTCACCATGACACCACTATTATGAGGGGAACCTGACTAAACCACTACTATGAGGGAACAATGACTCACCACTACAATGAGGGCACCATGACTACAACTACTATGATGAACCATACTAACACACTATGAGGTCACCATGCTACCACTATTATGAGGGGAACCATGACTACCACTACTATGATCTGAAGCATGACTTCCCACTACTATTAGGTAAAAATGGGCTTACCACTAACTATGATGGAACCATGGCTACCACTACGATGAGGTAACCATTGGCTACCACTACGATGAGGCACCATGGCTACACTACTATGAGGGACCCATGGCTACCACTCACTGAGGGAACCATGACTACCACTACAATGAGTAACCATGGCTCACACTATGAGGTCACCAGGGATACCCACTACTATGAGGGAACCATGGCTACCACTACAGCAATGGAACCATGACTAACCACTTTTCTATGATGGCACCATTTCTACACTACTATGAGGGAACCATGGCTCCACTACTATTACTGAGCTGACTACCACTACTATGTAGGAAACATTGCTACACTACACTATAGGTGAAATCCATAACTACCACTACTAATGGAACCCTGATACCACCCTACCACTCACTATGAGGGAACCATGATACCACTACTATGAGGGTGAACCATAACTACCACTACTATAGGAACCATTGCTACCACTACTATAAGGACCATGCTACCAACTACTATGATGCGAACCTGGCACCACTACTATGAGTTAACCATTGTTTTACCACTACTATGAGGGACACCATACTACTACTATAAGGGACCATGGTGCTAACCACTATATGACGTGACCTAAACTAACCATTACTATGAGGGGAACCCTGACTCCCCACTACTACGAGGTAACCATGACTACCACTACGTATAGTGGAACCATGACTACCCTTAATATGAACGGAACCATGAACTACAACTACTATGGGGGACCTAACTACCACTGAACTTTTTCGAGGTAACCATGACTACCATTACTATGAGGGAACCATGACTACCATTACTATGAGGAACCATGGCTACCACTACTATGACGGAACCATGACTACCATTAGTATGAGGGAACCAAGGCTACCACTACTATGTGATAACCTGGACTACCACTACTATGAGGGAACCATGACTACCACTACTATGAGGGAACCATTGGCTCCGCACCTACTATAAGGGAACCATACTACCACGTCTATATGGCACTATGGCTAACCACTACTATGAGGAAACCATGGCTACCACTACTATGAGGGAACCATGTCTATCCACTACTATAAGGGAACCATGACTCCCTACTATGGGAACCATGGCTTACCAACTCACTATAATGGGAACCATGACTACCACTACTATGAGGGAACCATGGCTACCATACTATATGGGAACCATGACTACCACTACTATGAGGTAACCATGACTACCACTAGTATAGGTAACCATGGCTACTAACTAAACTAAATGAGGGTAACATGACGACGCTACTACTAGTAGGGAACGATGTCTACATTACTATGAGGTACCATGGCTACGACCACTACTATAGGGAACCAGGCTACCACTACTATTTGGTAACCATGGCTACCAAAACTATGAGTGAACCATGGCTACCAGTACTAAGAGGGAACCATGGCTACCACTACAATAGGGAACCGTTGCTACCACTACTATGAGGGAACCCATGGCTACCTATTACTATGAGGGAACATGACTACCACTACTATTAGGGAATCATACTACCACTACTATGAGGAACCATGGCTACCACTCTATGAGGGACCATGTCTACACTACTAACATGGAGGGAACCACCATGGCTACCATACTATTAGGTAACCATGGCTACTTTACCACTACTAATGAAGGGAACCATTACTACCCTACTATGAGGGAACCTTGTGGACTATCCACGACTATTAGGGAACCATGACACCACTACTATGGGGATCCCTGTCTCCAGAACTATGAGGTAAACCATGGCTACCACTAAATGAGGGAACCATGTCTACCTACAATGAGGTAATACCATGGCTTCCACCTACTAGTTAGGTAAACCATGGATACCACTACTATGAAGGGAACCATGGCTACCACTACTATGAGAACCATGGCTACATCCAGAACTATGAGAGAACTCATGGCTACCACTACTTATGAGGGAACCATGGCTACCAGAAACTATTAGGAACCAGGACTGCCACTTTCGACAATAGGGAACCATGACTACCCCCTACATGAGGAACTCATGACTATCACACTCCCTATGACGGGAACTTATGACTACCCACTACATGATGGGAAGCCATGACCCTACACTCATGAGGTAACCATGGCTACCTACTATGAGTACCCTGGCTAATCACTACTTGAGGGAACCATGGCTACCATACTCTGAGGGACCTAACTACCACTAAACAATGAGGGAACCATGGCTGACCAGCTTACAATGAGGAAACCTGGCTACACTACCATAGGTACCAGGCGACCACTACTATGAGGGAACATGGCTACCACTACAATATGGAGGTAACCATTGCTACCAACCACTACTATGAGGGAACCATGGCTACCACTACTATGGTTATCCATTACAACCGTTACTATGCGGGAACCATGGCTACCAAAAACTATGGTGAACCCTTGCTACCACCAGTACTAAGAGGGAACCATTGCTACCACTACAATCGTGACACCATGGCTACCCTTCATGAGGAACGCCTGGCTAACCCCAAAGTACTATGAGGAACCATGACTACCGAACTAACTATGAGGAACCATGACTAAACCACTACTATGAGGGAACCATGCTACCATACTAGGATGGAACCATGGCTACCAGTACTATGAGGTAACCATGACGACCACTACTATGAGGGAACCATGAACTACCCCTACATGAGGGAAACCATGGCTACCACTATATGAGGTAACCATGGCTACCACTACTATGATGGAACCATTGCTTACACTACTATGAGGGAAACCATGGTACCACTAACTATTAGGTACCATGGCTTAACCAAAATATTAGGGAACCATGCTAACCACTAACGATAAATGGAACCATGATACAACCCATAGGGAACCATAGCTTCTACTATGAGGGAACATGACTACCACACTATTGAGGGAACCATGACTACACTCTATGGAGTGAACCAATGGCTCCCACTACTATGAGGAACCCGGGCCTCCACTCTATGAGGTAACCATTACTAATTACTATGAGGGAACCATGGCTACCAAAACTATGAGGGAACCATGGCTACCACCACAATGAGGGAACCATGGCTACCACTACAAGAGGGAACCATGGCTACCAGTACTATGAGGGAACCATGACTACCACTACTATGAGGTAACCATGGCTAACCAAAACTATTCGGGAACCATGACTACCACGACTGTAAGATGAACCATGACTACCACACTAATGAGGGAACCATAAGCTTCCACTACTATGAGGAACCATGCTACCCACTATCTATGAGGGAACCATGGCTACCACTACTTATGAGGTACCATTATACCATTAACTATGAGGAACCTGGCTACCAAAACTTGAAGAACCATGGCTACCACCACATGAGGGAACCTGGCTACCACTTATCAACAAAGAGGGACCATGGGCTACCATTACTATGAGGGAACCATGACTACCACTACTATGAGGTAAACCATGCTCCACTACAATGAGGTAACCAGGCTACCACTACTATGAGGGAACCATGGCTACCAAACTATGAGGGAACCATGGCTTACCAAACTATGAGGGAACCATGGCTACCAGTACTAGAGGGAACCAGGCTACCCACTACAATTGGAGAGAGGGAACCATGGCTACCACTACAATGAGGGAACCATGACTACCACTACTATGAGGGAACCATGGCTACCACCTTGAGGGAACCATTACTACCACTACTATGAGTTAACCATGGCTACCACTACTATGAGGTAACCATGGCTAACCAAAAAATTGAGTGAACTACCATGGCTACCACCACTACTATGAGGGAACCATGACGACCACTGAACTATACGGGAACCATGGCTACCACTACTCACGAGGGAAATCTTGGCTAACACTACTATGAGGGAACCATGGCTAACACTACTAGAGTAACCATGACTAACCATTACTATGAGGGAACATGGACTACCACTACTATGAGGTAACCATGGCTACCACTACTATAAGGGGACCATACTACCACTCCTATGAGGGAAACATGAATACCCTACTATGAGGGAACCTGACTACCACTACTATAAGGACCATGACTATCACTACTATAATGGAACCATGACTACCACTATATGAGGGAACCATTGCTAACCACTATCTATGATGGAGACCATGACTCCCACACTTGAAGGAACCATGGCTGCCACTACTATGAGGTACCATGCTACCCTACTATGAGGGAACATGCTACCAGTACTAATGAGGGAACCAATGACTACCACTACTATGAGGAACCAGGCTACCACTACTATGATGGAACCATGGCTCCAAAACTATGAGGGAACCATGTCTACCAAACTATGAGGGACCATGGCTACCAAACCGATGAGGGAACCATGGCTACCAGTACCTAAGAGTGAACCATGGCTACCACGACATGAGGAACCCATGGCTACCACTACAATAATGGAACCATGACTACCACTACATGAGGGAACCATGGCTACCACAACTTTGAGGGAACCATGACTACACTACTAATGAGTTAACAACCATGGCTACCACTACTATGGAGGTAACCATGGGCTACCACAATATGAGGGAACCATGGCTACCACTACTATGAGGGAATACCATGACTACCACTCTATAAAGGGAACCATGGCTACCACTACTACGAGGATCTTGGCTAACCTACTATGAGGGAAACAGGCTAACACTACATGAGGGAACCATGGCTACCCCTACTATAAGGGACCATGACTACCACTACTATGATGTCACCAGGCTACCACTACTATAAGGGAACCCATGACCTACACTACTATGAGGGAAACATAAATAACCACTACTATGAGGGAACCATGACTACCCCTACTATGAGGTAACCATAGCTACCACTACTATGAGGTAACCATGGCTACCACTACATGAGGGAACCCTGGCTACCCCCTACTTAAACAATGAGGGAACCATAACTACTACCACCTACCATGAGGGAACCATGGCTCCTCACTACAATGGGTAACCATGGCTACCACTACTATGAGGAACCTGTACCACTACTAGAGGTAACCAGGCTACCACTACTATGAGGGAACCATGGCTACCACTACTATTATGTATCGCATTACTACCGTTACTATGAGGGAACCATGGCTACCAAACTATGAGTGAACCATGGCTACCATACTAGAGGAACCATGCTACCACTACAATAGGAACCATGTCTCCCCACGACTATGTTATTGCGGGTAACCATGGGCTACCACTACTATGATTTGGAAACATGGCTACCAGTCTCTGAGGGAACTATGACTACCACTACGATTAGAAAGTCAGGACTACCACTACTATGAGGGAACCATGGCTACCACTACTATGAGGTAACCATGGCTACCACGACTATGAGGGCACATGGCGACCACTACTATGAGGTAACCATGGCGACCACTAATAGGTACCAATGCTACTAAACTATTAGGGAACCAGACCTACACCACTACTTAAGGAACCATGACTACCAACAGCTAGATGGAACCATAGCTTCCTCCACTCTAGGAGGGAACATTACTACCAAATCTAATGAGAACCTGACTACCACTACTATGAGGCGACCATGGCTACCACTCCTATAGGGAACCATGGCTACCGATACTATGAGTAACTCATTACACAATTACTATGAGGGAACCATGGCTAACCAAAACTATGAGGGAACCATGGCTACCACCCAATGAGGGAACCATGGCTCAACTCAAAGAGGGACCATGTCTACCAGTACTATGAGGGAACCATGCAATACCACTACTATGAGGTAACCATTGCTACCACCACTATTAGATGAACCATGACTCTACCACTTACTAGAGTGAACCATGACTACAACACTATGAGGGAACCATAGCTTCCACTACTATGAGGGAACCAATGACTACCAACACTAGAGGGAACCATGACTACCACACTATGAGGAACCATGGCTACCACTAACTATGAGGGAACCATGGCTACCACTACTAATGAGCGGTACCATTACTACCCTTACTATTAGGGAACCATGGCTCAAACTATGAGGGAACCATGCTACCACCACAATGAGGGCACCCTGGTACCACTACAAGACAAGAAGAACATGGCTACCAGTCAACTAGAAGGGAAACCATGACTACCACTACTATGAGGTAACCATGGCTACCACTACAATGAGGTAACCATGGACTACCACTCCTATGAGGTAACCATGGCTCCCAAAACCTATGATGGGACATTGCTACCCAACCTATGAGGGACCATGTCTAGCCAGTACTAGAAGGGAACCTGGCTACCATACTACAATGAGGGAACCATGGCTAACCACTACAATGAGGGAACCATGACTAACCACTACATGAGGGAACCATGGCTACCACAAACTTTGAGGGAACATGACTACCACTACATTAGTTAAACCATGGCCTACCACTACTATGAGGTAACCATGGCTACCAAAAATATGAGGGAAGACCATGGCTACCCTACTATGAGGGACCATGACTACCACTACTACTAAGGGACCAGGCTACCACTACTACGAGGGAATCTTGGCTACACTACATGAGGGAACCATGCTAACACTACATGAGGTAACCATGACTACCACGACTATAGGGAACTATGACTACCAACTACTAATGAGTAACGCATAGCTACCACTATTTTTGTTACTAAATAGGGAACCATGACTACACTACTATGAGGAAACAATGAATACCACTACATGATTGCACCATGACTACCACTACTATAAGGGAACCATGACTATCACTACATACGGGACCATACTACCACTACATGAGGGACCATACTACCACTACTATGAAGGAACCATGACTACCACACTTTGAAGGAACCATGGCTACTCACTACTATGAGGTAACCATGGGCTCCCACTACTATGAGGGAACCTGCTATCCAGTACTACATGAGGGAACAACTACTACCACTACTATGAGGTACCATGGCTACCACTACTATGAGGGATGAGGGAACATGCTACCACTGCTTGATTTAAACCATTATACCGTGTTAACTATGAGGGAACCATGGCTACCAAAACTACTGAGGAACCTGGCTACCAAACTATGAGGGAACCATGGCTAAACCAAAACTATGATGGAACCATGTCTACCAGACTAAGAGGAACCATGGCTAACACTACAATGAGTGAACATGGCTACCACTACAATGAGGGAACCATGCTACCACTACAATGAGGAACATGACTACCACAACTTGAGGGAAACCATGACTACCACTACTATGAGTTTCACCATGGCTAACCACTACTATGAGGTACCATGGCTACCAAAAATATGAGGGAACCATGGCTACCACTACTATGAGGGAACCATGACTACCACTACTATAAGGGAACCATGGCTACCACTACTACGAGGGAATCTTGGCTAACACTACTATGAGGGAACCATGGCTAACACTACTATGAGGTAACCATGACTACCAGTACTATGAGGGAACTATGAGTACCACTACTATGAATGTAACCATGCTACACTACTATAAAAGGGAAACCATGACTACGCAATACTATTCGGGAAACATAGATAACACTACTATGGGGAACCATGACTACCACTACTATAAGGGAACCATGACATCACTACAATAAGGAACCATGACTACCGCCTACTATGAAGGGAACCATTACTACCACTACGATGAGGGAACCTGACTACCAACACTTTGAGGAACCATGGCTACCACTACTATGAGGTACCCTGGCTACCACTACACTATGAGGGAACCATACTACCACTACTATGAGGGACCATGCACTACCACTACTATGAGGGAACCATGACTACCACTACTATGAGGGAACCTTGGCTACCACTACTATGAGGGAACCATGACTACCAGTACAATGAGGGAACCATGACTACCAGTACTATGAGGAAACCATGACTACCACTACTATCAGGGAACCATGGCTACCACTACTATGAGGCATGGCTACCACTACTATGAGGGAACCATGACTACCAGTACGATGAGGGAACCATGACTACCAGTACTATGAGGAAACCAGACTACCACTACTATCAGGGACCATGCTACCACTACTATGAGGCATGGCGACCCCTACTATCGAGGGAACCATTGACTACACTACTCTGAGGGAACCATGACTACCACTACTAGGAGGGAACCATGGCTAACCAGAACTATGAGGGAACCATGGCTCCCCTACTACTGAGGGACCATGGCTACCACTACTATGTGGTAACATGACTACCACTACTATGAGGGAACCATGGCTACCAGTACTATGAGGGAACCATGGCTACCACACTGTGCTTGACCCTATTACTAACCACAACTAATGAGGTAACCATGACTACCGCTACTATAAGGTAACCATGACTAACACTACTATAAGTGATCCATGACTACCACTACTATGAGGGAACCCTGTCTACCATTAACTATAGGGAACTATGACTACCACTACTATGAGTGTAACCATGACTAACCATACTATGACGGAAGCAAGACTACCACTACTATGAGGTAAACATGCTTACCACTATATGAGGGCACCATGACTACCACTAGTATGATGGAACCATAACCTACTACCACTACTATGAGGGCACCATAGACTCCACTAACTAGAGGGAACCATTGACTACCACGCAGAGGAACCATGACTACACTACGAGAGGGAACCATGGCTACCACTACTATGAGGGAACCATGACTACCACTACTATCAGGGAACCATGGCTACCACTACAATGAGGGAACCATGGCTACCAGTACTATGAGGGAACAATGACTACCACTACAATGAGGGAACCATGACTACCACTACTATGAGGGAACCATGACTACCATTAATATGGGGATCCATGACTACCCTACAATGAGGGAACCATGACTCACCACTACTATGGGTCACCATGACTACCAACTATTATGAGGGGAACCATGACTACCACTACTATGAGGGAACCATGGATACCACACTATGAGGGAACAATGACTACCACTACAATGAGGGAACCATGACTACCACTACTATGAGGAACCATGACTACCACTACTATGAGGTCACCATGACTACCACTATTATGAGGGGAACCATGACTACCACTACTATGACGGAAGCATGACTACCACTACTATGGAGGTAACATGCTACCACTACTATGAGGGAACCATGACTACCACTACTATTAGGAACCATGACTACCACTACTCCTGATGAACCATGCTACCACTACTATGAGGGAACCATAACTACCACTACTATGATGGAACCATGGCTACCACTACTATGAGGTAACCATGGCTACCACTAATATGATGGAACCATGGCTACCACAACTATGAGGTAACCATGGTTACCACTACTATGAGGGAACCATGACTACTACTATAAGGGAACATGGCTACCACTACTATGCGGAACTTCACTCTAACCACTACTATGAGGGAACCATGACTAACCACTACTAACGAGGTAACCATTACTACCACTACTATAGGGGAACCCTGACTATCACTACTATGACGGAACCATGACTACACTACAGAACGAACCATGACTACCAATTACTATGAGGAACCATGACTACCATACTATGAGTGAACATGGCTACCATACTATGGACGGAACCATGCCTACTACCACTAGTATGAGGGACCATGGCTAACCACTATATGAGGGAACCATGACGACCACTACTATGAGGGAACCCTGACTACCACTACTATGAGGGAACCATGACTACTACTACTATGATTAATCAGACTACCACTACTATAGGGACCCATGGCTACCAGAACTATGAGGGAAACCATGGCTACCAGAACTATGAGGGAACCATGACTACCACTACAATGAGGTAAAACCATGGCACCACTACTATGAGGTAACCATGGCTACCACTACTATGAAGGGAACCATGGCTCCCTACTATGAGGTGAACCATGGCACCACTACAATGGGGAACCATGGCTCCACCACTACAATGAGTAACATGGCACCACTACCAATGTGGTAACCAGCTACACCTACTATGAGGAACCATGCTACCAACAATGAGGAACCATGACTAACCACTACTATGATGGAACCATGACTACATTAATATGGGGATCCATGACTACCACTCAATGATGGAATCCACCCCCCATGACTGCCACTACTATGAGGTAACCATGCTACCACTACTTTAATGTAACCATGGCTACACTACTATTGAGGGAACATTGCTCCACTAACTAATTGGTACCATTACTACCGTTACTATGAGGAACCCTGGCTACAAAACTATGCGAGTGAACCATGGCTACCAGTACTAAGATGGAACCATGGCTACCACTACAATGAAGGGAACCATGGCGCCACTAATATGAGGGAACCATGGTAACCATTACTATTGAAGGGAACCATGAACTACCACTACTATGAGGGAACCATGACTACCACTACTATGAGGGCACCATGACTAACCACTACTAGGAGGGAACCATGGCTACCATACTATGGGGAACCATGGCACCATTACTATTAGGGAACCATGCTACCACTACTATGAGGGACCCATGACTAACCACTACTATGAGGGACCCATTGCTACCACTACTATGAGGTAACCATGGCTACCACTACTATGAGGGAAACCAATGGCTACCACTACTATGAGGAACCAAATGCCAACCACTACTCTAACGAGGGAACCATGGCTATCACTACTACGACGGAACCATGACCTACCACTACTATGACTTAACCAGGACTAACCACTACTATAAGAGAACCTGACTACAACTACTATGAGGGGACATACTACTCCACTACTACTTCGAGGTAACCATGAACTAACCACTCTATGACGGAACATGACTACCATTACTATGAGGGAACCATGACCTACACTACTAATGAGTAACCATGGCTACCACTACTATAAGGGAAACCATGCTACGACTACTAACGAGGGAATCTTGGCTAACACTACTATGAGGGAACCATGGCTACCACTACTACTATAGTTGACCCATGGCTACCATACTACTACGGAGGGATCTTGGCTAACACTCCTATGAGGTAACCATGGCTACACTACCTATGAGGTAACCATGACTACCAATACTATGAGGTAACTAAAAAAACAAAAAGAATGACTACCGACTACTATGAGGTCACCTGGCTACCAACTACTATAGGGAACCATGACTACCACTACTATGAGGAACATGACGACCACTCTATAAGGAACCATGACTATCACTACTATCAGGAACCATGACTAGCCATATTACTATGAGGGAACCATTAACTACCACTACCACTACTATAGGACCATGACTACCAACCTTTGAAGAACCTGGCTACCACTACTATGAGGTAAACATGACTTCACTACTATGAGGAAACCAATGCCTTCCATACTATGAGGAACCATGACTACCTACTACTATGAGGGAAACCAGACTACCACTACTATGGAGGAACCATGCTACCACTACTTCTAGGAGGGAACCAGACTACCAGTACTACCAGTACTATGAGGGACCCATACTACCATACTAATGAGGAAACCATGACTACCACTACTATTATTGAACCATGGCTACCACTACTATGATGCTGCTACCACTACTATGAGGGAACCATGACTACAGTACTATGAGGGAACCTGCTCCCAGACATGAGAAACCATGACGACCACTACTATCATCCGGGAACCATGGCTACCAGACTATGAGGATGGCTACAACTACTATTGAGGTAAACATGGGCTAACTTACCCTACTATTAGGGAACCATGACTACCACTAGTCATGATGAACCATGACTACCATCTAACTATGAGGTAACCATGGACTACCACTACTATGATGGGGAGACCATGGCTACCACTACTATGAGGTAACCATGGCTACAACACTATGAGGGACCATGGCTACCACTACTATGAGGGGAACCAATTGCTAACCACTACAATGAAGGTAACCATGCTACCAACTATAGGGAACAATGACTACCACTACAATGAGGGAACCAATGAACTAACCACGACATGGGGAACCATTACTAAACCATTAATATGGGGATCCAGACTACCACTAATAGGGAACCTGACTACCACACTACTATTAGGGGGGGGGGGGTGGGGGGGGGGGTCACCATGAAACTAACACTATTATGGGGAACCATGACTACACTACTATGAGGGCACCATGGATACCACTACTATATGGAACATAAAACCCCTAGACTACCACCACTCACTACACTGAGGAACCATGAACTCACCATACTATAAGGGACCATGACTACCACTACTATGTAGGGAACCATGACTACCACATTATGATGGAACCATACTACCACTACTATGAGGTAAACATGGCTACCATCTATGTGTTGAACCATAACACCACTGACTATGAGGGAACCATGACTAACCACTACTATGAGGGCACCATGACTACCATACATGAGGGAACCAAAGTACCACTACTGATGGAAACATGGGCTACCACTACTATGAGGTAACCATGGGCTACCACTACTATGAATGGACATACCATGGCTACTCACAACTATTGAGTACCTGGTTACCACTACTATGAGGGAACCATGACTAACTACTATAAGGGAACCATGGCGACCAATACTATCATGACTGACTTATAACTACGCACTACTATGAGGGAACCATGACTACCACTACTGGGGGACAGGTTAACCATGACACCACTACTCTGAGGGACCATGACATACCACTACTATAAGACCATTACACCAACTATTATGGGACATAACTAACCACTACTTTCGAGGTACCATGACTACCACTACTATGACGTAACCAGACTAACATTACGATGAGGGAACCATGACTAACCATTACTATGAGTGAACCATGACTACCACTAGTATGAGGGAACCAAGGCTACCACTACTATGTTGACACCATGACTACCACTACCACTACTATGAGGGAACCATGACTACCACTACTATGAAAGGGAAACCATGGCTACCACTACTATAGGGACCATGACTAACCACTTCCTATGATGGAACCAACCTGGCTTACCACTACTAATGAGGGAACCATGGCTACCACTACTATTAGGCATGGCTACCCCTAACTATAGGGACCATGACTACCACTACTATAAGGGACCATGACTACCACTACTATGAGGGAACATGACTAACCACCTAAGTATGAGGTAACCAATGGCTACCACTACTATAAGGGAACCATGACTTACCACTTCTAGATGGAACCATGGCTACCACTACTATGAGGGAACCATGGCTCACCACTACTATTAGGAAACATGGCTACTTCTACTATGAGGGAACCATGGCTAACCACTACTAGAAGGGACCATGACTACCATACTATTGGGGGAACCATGCTAACCACTATTATGAGGTACCCAGGGCTCACCACTACTATAGGAACCATGACTACCACTACTTAGGAGGGAACATGGCTAACCACTACTAGGAGGGAACCATGCTACCACCTACTATGAGGTAAACCATGGCTCCACTACTATGAGGGAACCATGGCTACCACTAATATGTGGTAACCATGAGTACCACTACTACTATGAGGAACCATGGCTCCAGTACTATGAGAGAAACCATGGCCTACCACTACGATGAGGAACCATGACTACCACTACTATGAGGGAAATACTACCAATACGATAGGGAACCATGACTACCACTACTATGAGGGATCCATGAAAACCCTTTCAAACCACTACTATCCGGGAACCATGGCACCAGACCTTGAGGGAACCATGGCTACCACTACAATGAGGGAACCATGCCTAGACTACCCGCTCAAATGAGGAACCATGGCTAACCACTACTATGAGTTAACCATGCTACCACTACTATGAGGGCCCCATGGCCTACCACTTACTATGAGGGAACCGGCTAGCCACTACAAATGAGTGAACCATGGCTACCACTTACATGAAGTAACCATGGCTACCACTACCATGAGTAACCATTGCTAACCACTACTATGAAGGGAACCATAGTAAGATGGTAATGGGGGCTCTACATCCTTACCCTAGAAACAAGACTAGCATATGTTCAGTATTGATGCCCTGTAACTCTTTACGGATGTAGACGTCATAGAGAAAGTTTGCTGCTTGCCACATTCCTCCACCATGACCGATTTGGCATGGATCGGTTGTCCTATCTTTGAAGGCCATTAAGCCCCTCATGATCTATCCAGAGGTACCATAGATAGGGGATGAGATCCTCAGACCCTTTGTGAGAACATTTGTATGTGCAGTGGGTCTTGGTTTCCTTCTGAGGTTTACGATGCTAGACATATTGTCTACATATAATCAGAAAACAACAGATACTGAGAATGTGAGTCACTAAACTGGTTACAACAGCCCTTTGTACCAAATTTTGACTGCAACAGACAGACCCCTTCAAAATGGGTGGAGTCCCTTTTAGTGCAACGATACAAAGTCTGAGTTATTGCTCTGGAAATTGAATAACAAGTTAAAGAGACGTTGAAAGCTGTTGCATCTCAACCGGTGCAGAGTGCCGCAAAAGGGCACCTAATTAACCCCTTATCACCGACACTAGTTGTGCAGCTTAATTGACCAGACTTGGGATTTTCAAATCTGCCCTGTCTCACGATAATTTTGTTATAAACTTCGTAACGCTTATTAACATATCCAGGTGATTTTGAAGACTGTTTTCCTTCCCTCGTGCACATTGTACGTCTGTTAGTTTAAAAATTTACGTGTAATTTTTGTGTTTTAGTTCTGAAAAAAAGTTACATTTGGCAAAAGTTTGTAAAAATTCTTCATTTCCAAGTTTGAAATGTTCTGCTGCTTCCAGCAGGATAAAACTACCCAAAAAGCTTGATAATGAAACATTATGGAATGTCTGCTTTATGTTGAAGATGATATTTTATGCGTCCTCTCATTTTTCTAGCGTGTTTATGAGTTGCAGAACTTAGGTGCCATTTTTCTAATTTTCATGAAAAATTGCTAAAACTCCACATTTAAAGGGTACAACTCAGCTTTCAGTGACTTTGAAAGGCCTAAATAATAGTAAAAAACCCCATAATATTAACCCCACTATAAAACATACCCCCAACGTATGCAAAACAACTTCTATAAGTCTATTGACCTTTAATCTTGCACATGGGTTTAAAACAATATGGACCTGGCGATTTAGAAGCTTTTTCGAATTTTTGGGAAATACATTCATTTAGGCACAACGACGTTTCAGAATATGAAATGATTGAAACATACGCACATTTATTGTCCAATTCCTCCCGAGTGTAAGCGATACCCATATGTGGTTGTTAAAACTGCGTTGGGCGCACGGCCGGCATAGAATGAAGGAGGCGCCATTCACAGCAGATTTGTATTGTCAACATTGTACACGTATACATTTAATTTTTTTTGGTATGCAAACATATTAGGCTTATTATTTACTGGATGATATATAATGTATATAATTATTCTTTGGGGGGCACAGCTCTAAGCTTATTCAATGAGATTTATTTATTACTATTTCCAGAGACACAAACAACCTCATCAATTTTTTTGTGGATTTTTTAGCATTTTTTTTTCTCCCCCCCCGCTCTGGTAATGTAAAAATATATTTTATCTTTATTCTCTGGTTCACTACGATTGCAGTGATACCATTATTTATATCGTTTTGTCTCATCTTTGCTCAATTTTTCATGGCAAAACCAATATGGGAGAAAATGCATTGTTTTTTAGCATTGACAACTTTTCGGGCCATAACTTCTGTATGTTTCTGTTTGTCAGACTCTGTTTAGGGCTTTTTTTTTGCGTAAAAGAGTTTGTTCTTTCAGTCATATCATATTAGGGGAACAAAACTTTTTTTTGAGCACTTTTAGAACATTTTTAATGTTTGGATGAAAAATTGGTATATTATTATGGGAATTTTTTTTCAGTTTTTTTTATGACGGGTTCAATATTGATTTAGATTTATTGTACAATTAATAACGACGCGGTGATACAATATGTGACGTGTTTTTGGTTTATATACTTTGACTTTGCATTTAAATGTATAACTGGGAGATATGGTAGCTCATATTTTATTTATTTCATTTAATTATATTCTAAAATGACCTAATTCTATCTTGTTTTTTTTTGCGTATTACACCACACCGCCGGTCCTGCAAGGAGGCGGAACCCGGCACAGAGAGGAGCCGACAGCCTCTGTGTCACTCGTCGAACCCGGGGCTGCGCAGGAGGTTTTCGTTCCGGGTTGTTAGTGCCAGGTGTTAGTGCCAGGTGTGAGTCCGGGTCTGGTCTGTGATATCACAGCCGACCCCGGCACTTGCAGACCCCAATGTCCTTCCCCCGAATCTTCCTTCTGACGCGCCGCCGTAGAAAGGCGCACGCGTCAGAAGAAGTCCTCGTAATGACCCGCGCCGAAAAAGCCAATACGCGGTCGTAAGGGTTAAAACAAGCCACATGCTGACAGCCGCCCAACCACCTAGGCTTCGCAGAGGAAGCACTAACCAGTTGGTCACTGGATGGGTCCCAGGTATTGCAAGGCTACTAACACCTCCATAGGTGGCTAACCATTTTTTGTTAAAATGACAACAGTAGATGATGAAGTCTACTTAGCAACTACTTTTCAAAGACTGCTGTCAAGAAAGGGGGTTGTGCCAAGTGAACACTGGGCAGGACTTTTTGGGCCATTTCCTTTTGTGAGAAGCTCAAAAGCATATTTTGACCTGGAAAATTGGAAATGCTATAAACTCGACAAGCTTCAAAACTGAGGTCCTAACTTACCTTTAAGTTACTGGGGGACATTTTTGGGCTGGACATCAGTATTTGACATACGCCCGGAATATGTTTGGTGTATAGGGGCATGAAGGATGACTGTGCTGGTGGCACTGGTAACAGCGGCAGGGCAAGGCATTAATTGTAGACCACGCGCCACTCCGTGATCTGCATGGCTTTTTTGTTACTGAAGGAGGGGGTTGTCGATATTATCTATGGGTCAGTTCTAGATTTCGAACTAAGCTGCTCCACTTATTGCGGGAGAATTGTTAGAATAGAGGCCTGTACTGACTTCAGGTCGTAGGATATTTTATTATGAGACATGAAGTGTCCTTAAAGAGTAAGGCCATTCTTTTAAAACTTGAGTTGCCATAACAACCAAGTTTTTTTGCTTTAGCCTGGCTTTCCAAAAACTATCATCCTGGATCTTGGAATTCTCATAAATTGAAATCTTTTTGACAGTAATGTCTCCAAAATTATTGGTTTTAGAAATGATTTTTCCCTATGCCTGTCCAATCCTGGGCATATAATCTATGGGTAATTAATAGAGATGAGCGATTATCTCGTCCGCGCTTGATGCTCTTCGAGTATTAAGGTACTCGAAACGGCTTCGTTGCTCGGGACGAGTTTTCCCTGCTCCGATCGAGCCTTTTAATTAAAAAAACAAGTGCAGAATAGAATAAAAAACAGTGAACACAGGAGCATTTTAAGTGAAAAACACTTAAAGAACCAGTGAGAATAGATTACATGTTCTGCACAACTGCTTACTTGTCGGAAGCAACGCGCTAAACGGTGCTAACAAAATCGTATTGTGAAGAAACACAATTGAATAACCGGTGACAGGACAGAGACCCAGGGAGGCAGCACAGGTAGTGGCAGGCACGAGACATCGCGGGCAGCGGCGGGCACGGAGCATCGGGGGGGGGGGGGGGGGGGGGGGGCGGTGCAGCGGCAGGCACGGAGACATGGCGGGCAGCGCAGGCAGCGGCCGGCACGGAGACAATCGCGGGCGCGGCAGGAAGGGCCAACGGAGCCATCGTGGGCTCATCGGTAGGCACGGAGACACGTGGGCACGGTAAGGCACGGCGACATCGGAAGGCATAGAACATCGGGGAGACTTAAGTGGAAGAGAGGAGCTATCCCGGGAACAAAAGCGTATCTCCGACAAGTAAGCATGATGTCTTAACATCTGCAATCTATTTCTCACTGTGTTTTTCCCAACTGCTTTTTTCACTTAAATGTCCTGTGATCACTGTGTCACTGTATTTAAGTCTATTCTTCACTGTTCTTCACATCTGCTAACTTGTCGGAGATAATATACGCGCAGAACAGTGAAGAATAGATTGTAGATGTTTGCCATACATCTGCTAATTATCAGAAGACATTCTTTTTCATTAAATAACACATTTTATTATTCCCTAACCATGGTCCCATTGAAAAATTGCTCGGGTCTCCCATTGAACTTTCAATGGGGCCGTTTTTCGAGACGAGCACCATCGAGCATCAGGAAAAGTTCGTCTCGAATAACGAGCCAAGCATCACCTACATTTTAGTGCTCTCATCCTCATCTCTAGTAATTATAATATGCACTGCGGTCACGGTGTGCCCCTGCGACCCATGCCTCGGGTTACAGGCAGACGCATGTCTTCTGTGTGCCCTCTACATCAGTAGTGTCACTCACCTCCCCACGATCCGCGCAGATTCTGCGGTCCCAGTTGTTGGTCTGCAGTCCCCTCGCTTTTCCAAGTCGTGGACTCTGCAATCCCTTCAGAGACCTAATGGCTTGTGCCGAAACGAGGTGGAGAGTTCCAAGCCTGCATTTTTTTTGTCCAAACAAGGCAGTGCCAGCCCTTATAAATATGTAGAATCGAAAGTGTTCCCCAGTCCTTGACGTATCGGTTTCCTTCTTCCAATGTGCAGCAGCAGGCGCGGCGGACTGTGGAGCTTTACTACGTAGGCCATACATGTCCTTTACAAGCCCACTGGGTGAATTTGCTTTCCGACCCAGCGACCCCAACAACTTGAAAAAGAACGGAGCTTTCTCTCCTCCACGTTGTCAACTGCTGTCCTGCGCAGTGTCCCTCCTCCTCCTTCTCCACCACCACCTCACCTCCACAACTGCTACTCCCTCCTACACATGTGCAGGGCCCAAGCAGTTTCACACAGTTCTCAACCTGGTTTGCCTAGGAGACAAAGTCATCAGGGGAAGAAATGCTCTGCTTCATCACAACAAATCAATCTGGGCTTTCTCCTTTCTCCGTGACAACTGAAAATCGGAACCATGGTTTTACGACAATGGGAGGAACCTGATTTCTGCGCGCTGGTCCTGTGTTCCATCTGGTTGCAGCTGGGCCGCTGCCTTGTTCGCCATGCCCTCCCTTTGTCAGTCTTCCCAAAGGATTCTTGGACATGATCGCTCATGTACTACTGCCAAGGCTGCTGTTGGGAGATTGAGGGGGGGGGGTAAGGATCTGTAGCAGCTCCATCAGCACAGCTTAAGTCTGAGTCATTACTAGCAGTGCCTTCACCTGGCCTACTGAGGAGGGGGTAAGCCCGTCCATCAGCAGAGCAGGACATGGCGCATACCCTGCACCAGCAGGTGGTGGCCTACTGGACAGCACTTTACCAACCCCGGTAGAAGATCCCTGACAATTGGGCAGCTACTTGATGCGTGGCCACAACTTGCGGCAGCTGTCCTGTCGCGCCAGTAGTGTGGCATCAGAGTGCGTTTTCAGTGCTCGGGGGCCATCGTTACCCAAGGAGAACCTGCTTATCCCACCCATAATGGGAGAGACTGAGATGAAATCAGGTTTTGGATCGGCCTGGTTCCACTCAACCAATGCCATTATATGCATCAGATTAGATCAGCCATGATGCCCTCCCTCCCCCCCCGAAACGGTTTTGTTGAAATGAGTCTGATCCTAACTACCTGCCTCAGCCACTCATCTGATGCTCCACCGCTGCCTGATGCCACACTCTGCTGCCAGTTTGCTCCATCTGCCCCTACCATCTTCACCAGGGACTGGAATTGTTTACCACCTCCACACTGTATCATGTGCCACTCTGTGGGCTCCTGATCTGCGACGCCACAAAACTCCACAATGTATCATTGTGCAAAACTCTGTGGCTTCCTAGGTTGTTGCACCTCCATACTGTACTGGCCACAATGCAACTCTGTGGGCTCCTACTGCTGACTCCAGCACCACACTGCATCATTGTGCCACTCTGTGGGCCGGCTGCTGACGGCTACCGTCAACCTCCACACTGTGCAGCATTGTGCCACTCTGTTGCCTACTCAGCTGCTGGCGAACTGCCGCTGTCACCCGGTGAACCCCCGTGATTTCCATAATGCTGTTTTTCAAACCCTTCACAAATTCCCCCCAAAACCCTCCACCGCTCTATGACTTTGCCACTATGTTAGTTTTCCCCTTCATTTCATCTTTATAAGGAATGACAGTCGCAGGATTGATGCAGGAGTGGATACAGAACACGAGGACGATGAAACAAAGGGCAAATGATCAGTGGACGTCAATGCAATTTACCTGCCGACACCTCTCCATCTCTTTTGTTGGGGAGTTTCTACATGTATCCCTCATTTAACATACCAGGTCTGGTCGTAATATATGGAATCATGATTTCTGTAAAGAGAGTTCACTCTTCGATGTTCCTAGTGGATCTTGGCCCTCATCTCGGTCCTTTTCGAGCTGCACAGACGTTACCACCTTGTCCGGCTGCAGTCCCGCCTTGCTTTTGTTTGTCGATTGGCCTATGTAAGTGCACATGGAGTGAAGGTGAGCTATTCTAAGAGCGGTGGCTGTCCGATGCTGTCATACTAACAACATATCATGAAGACCAAACCACTCTTCGCCTATGCATTAAGCATGGTACAAAAACGTTCTACAACACCCTACAGGCTGCTCTTCAAGCCAAGAAATCCCTTTATTTTAACGTGGTTCCTCATGATTCGATTCGGGTCGAACCAAATTTTAGCAAACTCGCCCATCTCTAGCTCCTATAACTAACTCACTGATTGGCCAGTGTAAGATTCTCAGACTCTCAAACTTGATGCTGGTTCCTTTTGGTTCATGAGATGCTGAGGGCTGAACAATGTGCTAGATTTATCTAAACACTTTAATTCCACACTTTTATTTAGGCTTCTGAACATTGTAGTAATCTGAACAGATGAGACAGATCAGAGATGATGATATCCATGGATGAATCAAACACACAATGACCTTCCAGCTCTGCTAAATCACCTAATTAATAAACACCCAATCAGCTCTGCTAGAATGCCTCCTTCCCCTGCCTTAGAGACTTACGGTCTGTAGTTTGTACATAATTCTCGCCCACTGATGATTTCCGGCAGAAGTGCCTGTGCCTGATCTGGTGTTCTTGGAAGAGGGGCAGGAGGCATAGAGGTGCTATCATATTGTGGTGCTCGTGTATCTTTCACGCAACATAAAATCGGGGGGCGTGCCGGGACGCCTCTGACAAATTCGAGAGGGACTACACGCTGCTTTATTCACCATTAAGAAAAGAAAAAAACTTGTGTCGCAAGGCATTCACTCACATGCACCCAGGAGGAACATGGTGAACTCCGGCGGACTGATCGGAGGGCGCGACACTGCAGGAAATCGGGGTCACAATCTTCATAATCGGCGGGCAGATGGGGCATTCCGGCAGACATTCCGGATCAGGGATTGTGCAGGGACCGGGTAAGTAAATGTGCCCCAATGTGTTCTTTTGTTTTCCTGAGTATATTTAAGAAACTTGTTTTCGTGGGAATATCCCTTTATCTTTCTCTAGTCCATGCTCAGTGCGTTCCTCCTCACAGCAAGTCCATGACTTTTCATTTCAACCTGTACATAGGAGGGCTGACTTATGAAACTATGAACCTAATTACTAAAATTACTGAAAACCCACTGCAATTTTTAATATTTTTTGGGCTATCAATCCTTGTGGTTCAGGCTAGTTTTCCTATTTACTTAAATCCTATTTTACTAAACATTGAAAATCATTGTCTTACTTACATTATTGAATTTTGAAAAATTAGAATGTATTTTATTTTCATGCATCATTTTTAAGTTATCTCATCCCATTGTGGACTTTTCCTTTCTTTAATGGGAGGTACCAACATTTTGGTCCTATGGGTTACTTACCCCCAAATTAAAATAAAAAATGCAACTCCATCCTTAAAAAAAAACCCAACAGTATCAACAAATATGTTATAGAGTGAATATAGGAGGAGAAGGTGCGCTCCTATGGTATATTTGTTGTTAGCAGTGATTGGGATAAATAGTCTAGGACTACTAACCTTCTGGGTTGTGCTTCGGGCACAACTAAAAACAATGTTAGCTTGGGGTGTATTTTTTATACACAGTGGGTGGCGTGCTCCTGCTGCCTCGCTCCTGGGGTGTTTCATTTCCAAAGTGGATGACAGTTCCGTGTGAAGATCCAGTAGTATAGGTATTGCGCGATTGTTGGCGCTGGAATCTTTGCCAAAGGAATAAATTGCTTTATTTATAATAAATTACATAAATAAATAAATAATAAACGAGTTTTTATTATTTAATTTATATAATTTTATTATAAAAAAAGCAATTTATCTTTGGCAAAGTTCCAGCGCTAACATCGCTCACCAATAGGTTATGACTGAAAAATCTCAAATGGTGAGGCAGTAAAGGAAACCTGTCAACACACCTCTTTCAGAAAACAGCTAGGTTTCCCATAAGCCTTATTCACTAAAGCCACCTTATTTTAAGCTAAAATGGTTTCCCTCGTCATCCCATAAAATCACATTTATGTTTTCTTTACCTGGCATCAAAGGCGGAGTCTCCTGCTTCTCCCCATGCCACTGCCTCCTCACTATTTGGGTATTCCATGGAGCCATGGCTTTGATTTTCATGTGATCAGATACATACATGGATCTGGATTGGGGTGGATTTTGCAAATGTGGGTAAAGGGCTTTTAGAGAACCATGGTCACATGACTGAAGTGCTCAATGGATCTCTCTCAAATGGTCCGCAGGCACTTAAAACCACTTGACAGAGTATTTTCCTTCCCCAAAATAATATAAACAGACTGTACAAGTCTGTAGTTTAATATTGACAACAGGTCCCCGAGCACTAACTTCCATATAGCAGCAATCCTATCAATCAGGCAAAGGGAGGCAGGGCAATGCAAGTAAAATTTATATGCAGTTATATGGTGAATAACTCACATAGATGTTTTTGCATACAAGTTAACATTTTTTTTAACATTGGCAGCCATGAAAGGAACCATTTAGGGATAATGGCAATCTTTTTGATCACGTTTTTTTTATGATATTTATTTTGGGGGGTAACAAATAAATGGGCAGGTTCCTTAAAGGCCTTGTTCAGCCAAGTTCTCTAAATCGTTGACAGTAATCTCAAATTGCTGGTGTCTGGCGCCTGTATTCAATGCTTCGTTGCCTTCACTTATCTTGCAATCTGAAGCATGCCCACAAATGTAGATGGCAGCTTCTCCTCCCATTATGGTGCAGTGATTTGCAGTTTGAATCAGGTAGTCCTCAGGGGTGCTACCAAGCCTGTCTGCTGCCTGATGCGAGCTATAGAGAAGACGCCCCCCCCCCCTCCTTTCCCAATATGTAATATTTCCAGGGATTGTCAGGACCAGATCCATCATATTGTTTGGTGTAAAATAAAGCCAATGCTAAATGCATACCGCGTACCGCCATGTGGATAAATGCATACCTACGCCAGTAAACCGGGTACCGCATGTGGTATAAAATTTGGCATACCAGGGTACCGCCATGTGTATATAGTGGCATCAGGGTACCGCCATGTGGTATAAAGTGCATACAGGGTACCGCCATGTGGTATAATTGCATACAGTGGTACCGCCATGTTGTATAAAGTGCATACGGGTACCGCCATGTGTTAAAATGCATACAGGGTCGCCATGTGTTATCAAATGCATACAGGGTACCCGCATGTGTTATAAATGCTACAGGGGTTTACCGCAATGTGTTATAAAATGCATACGGGTACCGCCATGTGGTATATAAATGAACGGTCCGCATGTAAATGCGGTACCGCCATGGTTAAAATGCATAAGTGACCGCCATGTGTTATAAAATGCATACAGGGTACCGCCATGTGTTATAAAATGCATACCAGGGGACCGCCATGTGTTAAAAATGCATACAGGGTTACCGCCATGTGTTATAAAATGCATACAGGGTTACCGCCATGTTTATAAATGCATACAGGGTACCGCCATGTGTTCGTATAAAATTGCCATACAGGGTACCGCCATGTGTTATAAAATGCATACAGGGTTACCGCCATGTGTTATAAAATGCATACAGGAGGTAAACCGCCATGTGTTATAAAAGCATACAGGGTACGCCATGTGTTATAAATGCATACAGGGTACCGCCATGTGTTAAATAAATGCATACGGGTACCGCCATTGTTTAAAAGCATACAGGGTACCGCCATGTTTATAATGCATACAGGGTACCGCCATGTGTTATAAAATGCATACGGTCCGCATGTGTTATAAATGCATACAGGTACCGCATGTTTATAAATGCATACAGGGTACCAATGTGTTATAAAATGCATACAGGGTACCGCCATGTGTTATAAAATGCATACAGGGTACCGCCATGTGGTATAAAATGCATACAGGGTACCGCCATGTGTTATAAAATGCATACAGGGTACCGCCATGTGTTATAAAATGCATACAGGGTACCGCCATGTGTTTATAAATGCATACAGGGTACCGCCATGTGTTATAAAATGCATACAGGGTACCGCCATGTGTTATAAAATGCTACAGGGGTACCAACCGCCATGTGGTATAATATGCATACAGGGTCCGCCATGTGTTATAAATGCATACGGGTACCGCCATTGTTATAAAATGCATACAGGGTACCGCCATGTGTTATAAATGCATACAGGGTACCGCCATGGGTTTTAAAATGCATACAGGGTACCGCATGTTTATAAATGCAAACAGGGTAACCGCCATGTGGTATAAAAGCAACAACAGGGTACCACCATGTGGTATAAAATAAGACATGAACATGGTAAGGGTACCGCCATGTGGTATAAAATGCATACAGGGGTACCTAGGTTACGATCGTGGTATAAAATGCATACAGGGTACCGCCATGTGGTATAATATGCATCCAGCGTACCGCCATGTGGTATAAAATGCACCCAGCGTGCCAGCATGTAGTATAAAATGCATACAGGGTGCCGCATGTAGTATAAAAGCATACAGCATATCACCATGTAGTAAAATGCATACAGGGTGCCGCCTGTAGTATAAATGCATACAGCATATCAACCATTAGTATAAATGTATACAGCATACCGCCATGTAGTATAAAATGCATCGAACATGCCACCAAATAGTATAAAATAGATACAGCGTACCACCAAGTAGTATAAAATGAATACAGATACCACCATGTAGTACAAAATAGAAGCCTGAATAAATATGACAAATGCTGCATATACATACAGCATATATAACATAAACAAACAGAGATACGCATATACAAACATTATATTATCAATACGACACACACCCCAGATATTGCATACATACACATATATATGCATAAAGGAGAAGGATTGGGGATGGGAGAGGGAAGCGAAAGTATTCGGGGAGTAAGGGCGGGAGCACATTGTCGGCTGCTGGCCAGGAGCATGGTGCCAGACAGAGTTCTGGCAAGCTCGCTGGCCAGCCGGCAGGCAGGAGTTTGATAGGATGGAGGAGGGGGTGGAGGCGAAGCTTGGTGCCAGAGGCGGCGGAAGGTGCCGACGAGCGTTGCGGAGGCAAGGTGCTGGATGGAGGAAGTGGAGCACGGTGCCGCCCCCTCGTTGAGCAGGAGGGCGCGCCGCGCTGAGGTGAGATGCTCATGTCAACCTAGTGGCAGGCGCGCCCCTGGTTGTCCTAGAGTTCCAACCATTTAGGTATAATTAAAGTTGGTTGTACCAAATGAAAAATGCAGCTGCATGATAAAGTTTAATTTTTCTTGTTTTTCCCCTTGACTCTTATCACATTCTAACTCTATCTCAATAAGGCAAAAATATATTTTGAAATCAGAAAAGAACAGCAGAAAGATATAGTTGTATAAAAGCATTGCCAGAGGAGATGATTTTGTGTTCTCTGCGACCCAGGCAACTATAATCTTTTCTGCTGTTCCTTTTCTGATGTCCAAAATATATATTTTTCCTTATTTGATAAGAGGTTTAGAATGTGATAAGAGTTGAGGGGAAATAAACAAGAAAAATGAACTTTATCATGCAGCTGCATTTTTCATTTTGGTACAACCAACTTTAATTCTACCTAAATGCTTGGAACTCTAGGACTACCAGGGGCGCACCTGCCACAAGGCGACATGAGCATCTCACCTCCTGCTCAACGAGGGGGCGGCACCGTGCTCCCACTTCCCTCCGTCCGGCACCTTGCTCCCCAATGCTGTCGGCACCTTCCGCCCGCCGCCCTGGCACCATGTCTGCCCCTCACCCCCTCTCCATCCTTCATCAAACTCCTGCCCGCCGCTGGCCAGCGCAGCTTGCCAGAACTCTGTCTGGCACCATGCTCCTGGCCAGCAGCCGACAATGTGCTCCCGCCCCTTACTCCCCGAATACTTTCGCTTCCCTCCTCCCATCCCCACATCCCTTCTCCTTTATGCATATATATGTGTATGTATGCAATATGATGGGTTGGTGTATGTATATATATTGTTTGTTTTATATGCTGTATCTACTGTTTGTTTATGTTTATATATGCTGTATTATATGCAGCATTTGTCATATTTTATCAGGCTTCTTTTGTACTACATGGTGGTATTCTGTATTCATTTTATACTACTTGGTGGTACGCTGTATCTATTTTATACTATTTGGTGGCGTTTCGATGCTTTATACTACATGGGTATGGCTGTATCATTTTATACTACATGGTGATATGCTGTATGCATTTATATACTACATGGCGGCACCCTGTATACATTTTATACTACATGGTGATATGCTGTATGCATTTTATACTACATGGCGGCACCCTGTATGCATTTTATACTACATGCTGGCACGCTGGGTGCATTTTATACCACATGGCGGTACGCTGGATGCATATTATACCACATGGCGGTACCCTGTATGCATTGTATACCAATGCTATGGCATTTAGTACCCATGCGGTACCCTGTTGCATTTTATACACATGGCGGTACCCCTGTATGCATTTTATACCACATGGTGGTACCCTGTTGCATTTTATCCCACATGGGGGTACCCTGTTTTGCATTTTATAACACACTGGCTGGTACCCTGTATGCATTTTTAACACATGGCGGTACCCTGTATGCATTTTATAACCCATGGGCGTACCCTGTATGCATTTTATACACATGGCGGTACCCTATGCATTTTATAACACATGGCGGACCCTGTATGCTATTATACCACAGGCGGTACCCTGTAGCATTTTATAACACATGGCGGTACCCTGTATGCACTTTATAACCCATGGCGGTACCTGTATGCATTTATAACACTGGCGGTACCCTGTATGCATTTTAAACACATGGCGGTACCCTGTATGCATTTATAACACATGGCGGTACCCTGTTATTGCATTTTATAACCCATGGCGGTACCCTGTATGCATTTTATAACACATGGCGGTACCCTGTAGGGCATTTTATAACACATTTCGGTACCCTGTATGCATTTTATAACACATGCGGTACCCTGTATGCATTTTATAACAATGGCGGTACCCTGTATGCATTTTATAACACATGGCGTTACCCTGTATGCATTTATAACACTGGCGGCGTACCCTGTAAATCTTTTATAACAATGGCGGTACCCTGTAATGCATTTTCTATAACACATGTGAGGGCCCCTGTATGCATTTATAACACATGGCGTACCCTGTATGCATGTTTATAACACATGGCGGTAACCCTGTATGCATTTTATAACACTGGCGGTACCTGTAGCATTTTATAACACATGGCGGTACCCTGTATGCATTTTATAACACATGGCGGTACCCTGTAGCATTTTATAACACACATGGGCGTACCCTGTATGCATTTATAACACAGGCGGTACCCTGTATGCATTTATAAACACATGGCGGTACACCCTGTATGCATTTTATAACACATGGCGGTACCCTGTATGCATTTTACTAACACATGGCGGTACCCTGGTATGCTTTTATAACACATGGCGGTACCCCTGTATGCATTTGTATAACACATGGCGGTACCTTATGCATTTTATACCACATGGCGGTACCCTGTATGCATTTTTAAAACACTGGCGGTACCCGTATGCATTTATAACACATGTGCGGTAACCCCTGTATGCAGTTTTTATAACACATGCGGTACCCTGTATGCATTTTATACCACATGGCGGTACCCTGTATGCATTTTATACCACATGGCGGTACCCTGTATGCATTTTATACCACATGGCGGTACCCTGTATGCATTTTATACCACATGGCGGTACCCTGTATGCATTTTATACCACATGGCGGTACGCGGTATGCATTTAGCATTGCTTTATTTTTACACCAAACCAATATGATGGATCTGGTCCTGACACTCCCTGAAATATTACATATATGGGAAGGAGGGGGGGGGGGGGGCGTCTCTCTATAGCTCGCATCAGGCAGCAGACAGGCTTGGTACACCCCTGAGGACTACCTGATTCTAACTAGCAAATCACTGGCAGCCAATAATGGGAGAAGTTGCCATCTACATTTGTGGGCATGCTTCAGGATGCAAAGATAAGTGAAGGCAACAGAAGCATTGAAATACAGCCTCCAGACACCAGCAAGTTGAGTATTACTGTCACGTTATAGAATTTGCTGAACAATGTCTTTAAAGGGAACCTGCCATTTATTTTTTACCCACCCAAAATAAATACTTCATAAAAAACGATGATCAAAAAGCATTGCCATTATCCCTAAATGGTTCCTTTCTATGGCTGCAATGTTAAAAAAAAATTGTAAACTTGTATGCAAAACATCTAATGTGAGTTATTCACTCTGAGTCCTGCATATTAAATTTTACTTGCATTGCCCTGCCTCCCTTTTCCTGATTGATAGGTCTCACTGCTAGGACTTGCTGCTATATGGAAGTAGTGCTCGGGGACTGTCTGTCAATATTAAACTACAGACTTGTACAGTTCTGTTTTATTATTATTAGGGGAAGGAAATACTCTGTCAAGTGTTTTACAGTGCCTTGCTGGAACATTTGAGAGAGATCATTGAGCACTTCATGTCATGTGACCATGGTTCTCTAAAGCCCTTTACCCAACATTTGCAAAATCCACCCCAATCCAGATCCATGTATGTATCTGATCACATGAAATCACAGCATGGCTCCATGGAATACCAAATAGTGAGGAGGCATGTGGCATGGGGAGAAGCAGGAAGGAGGCAGATGGAGCAACTGGCAGCAGATGTGTGGCATCAGGCAGGTGGCAGCATCAGAATAGTGGCTGAGGCAGGTAGTTAGGATCCAGACTCATTTCACAACGTTTCGGGGAGGCATCATGGCTGATCTAATCTGATGCATAAGGCATTGGTGAGTTGAAATCCAGGCCGATCCAAACCTGATTCATCTCAGTCTCTCCCCATTATGGGTGGATAAGCCGGTTCTCCTTGGGGTAACGATGGCCCCCGCTGCACTGAACACGCACTCTGATGCCACACTACTGGCCGGACAGGACAGCTTCCGCAAGTTGTGGCCACGCATCAAGTTTAGCTGCCCAATTGTCCAGGGGATCTTCTACCTGGGTTGGTAAAGTGCTGTCCAAGTAGGCCACCAAGGCATTGGTGAGTTGAAATCCGGGCCGATCCAAACCTGATTCATCTCAGTCTCTGCCCATTATGGGTGGACAAGCCGGTTCTCCTTGGGGTAACGATGGCCCCGCTGCACTGAACACGCACTCTGATGCCACACTACTGGCCGGGCAGGACAGCTTCCGCAAGTTGTGGCCACGCATCAAGTTTAGCTGCCCAATTGTCCAGGGGATCTTCTACCTGGGTTGGTAAAGTGCTGTCCAAGTAGGCCACCACCTGCTGGTGCAGGGTCTGCTCCATGTCCTGCTGCTGCTGATGGCGGCTACCCTCCTCAGTAGGCAGGTGAAGGAAGCTGCTCGTTAAGGACTCCAGACTTAAGCTGCTGCTGATGGAGCTGCTACAGCTCCTTACCCCCCTCCCATCTCCCCACAGCAGCCTTGGCAGTAGTACATGAGCGATCACTGTCAAGAATCCTTTGGTCAGACCTGACAAAGGATGGACAATGGCGCACAAAGGCAGCGGCCAAGCTGCAACCAGATTGAACACATGCACCATGCAGCGCAGACATCATGTTCCTCCCATTGTCTGTAACCATGGTTCCGATTTTCAGTTGTCACGGAGAAAGCCACAGATTGATTTGTTGTTGCATGAAGCAGAGCATTTCCTCCCCTGTATGACTTTGTTCTCCTAGGCAAACCAGGTGAGAACTGTGTGAAACTGCTGTGCCCTGCACATGTGGTATGATGGAGTAGCATTTGTGGAGGCTGAGGTGGTGGTGGAGAAGGAGGAGGCGGACACTGGCGCAGGAGCAGCAGTTTGACAACCATGGTTCCGATTTTCAGTTGTCACGGAGAAAGCCACAGATTGATTTGTTGTTGCATGAAGCAGAGCATTTCCTCCCCTGTATGACTTTGTTCGCCTAGGCAAACCAGGTGAGAACTGCGTGAAACTGCTGTGCCCTGCACATGTGGTATGATGGACTAGCATTTGTGGAGGCTGAGGTGGTGGTAGAGAAGGAGGAGGCGGACACTGGCGCAGGAGCAGCAGTTTGACAACGTGGAGGAGAAAGCTCAGTCTCTTGTTCAAGTTGTTGGGGTGGCTGGGTCGGAAGCAAATTCACCCAGTGGGCTGTAAAGGACATGTACTGGCCCTGACCGTAGTTAAAGCTCCACACGTCCGCGCTGATGTGCACCTTGGAAGAAACCGATAAGCTCAAGGACTGGCCCACTTTCTGTTCTACATATTTGTGAAGGGCTGGCACTGCCTTTTTGGAAAAAAAAAATGCGGCTTGGAACTCTCCACCTCGTTTCGGCACAAGCCATTAGTTCTATGAAGGGTGCAGAGTCCACGACTTGGAAAGCGAGGGACTGCAGAACCTGAAGGGTGCAGAGTCCACGACTTGGAAAGCGAGGGACTGCAGAACCAACAACTGGGACCGCAGAATCTGCGCTGGATCGTGGGGAGGTGAGTGACAAACTGGGACCGCAGAATCTGCGCTGGATCGTGGGGAGGTGAGTGACACTACTGATGTAGAGGGGCACACAGAAGAGCATGCGTCTGCCTGTAACCCGAGGCATGGGTCGCAGGGGCACCCGTGACAGCATGCCTATTATTAATTACTAGAGATGAGCGAGCACTAAAATGCTCGGGTGCTCGTTATTCGAGACGAACTTTTCCTGATGCTCGAGTGCTCGTCTCGAATAACGAGCCCCATTGAAGTCAATGGGAGACCCGAGCATTTTTCAATGGGACCATGGTTAGGGAATAAAATGTGTTATTTAATTGAAAAAGAATGTCTTCTGATAAGTTAGCAGATGTATGCAAACATCTACTTCATTACGCTTTTCACTTCGTGGCTTACTGTATTTTTGTTAATAACTAGAGATGAGCGAGCACTAAAATGCTCGGGTGCTCGTTATTCGAGACGAACTTTTCCTGATGCTCGAGTGCTCGTCTCGAATAACGAGCCCCATTGAAGTCAATGGGAGACCCGAGCATTTTTCAAAGGGACCATGGTTCGGGAATAAAATGTGTTATTTAACTGAAAAAGAATGTCTTCTGATAAGTTAGCAGATGTATGCAAACATCTGCAATCTATTCTTCACTGTTCCGCGCGTATATTATCTCCCGACAAGTTAGCAGATGTGAAGAACAGTGAAGAATAGAATAAAAACAGTGAACACAGGATCATTTAATTGTACATAGATTCGCTTCAGAACCACCATAAAGGAACCTACCAGTGCCATGCCAACAATGCACTCAACAGAACCTTCTCTGTGTACAGCGAAACCCGAAACATCAACATCGTGGACATAAGTGCTGCTGGTATGACTAGTTATACTTCAGTAGATGATCTTGTCTTCTTCTTCGTCTACTTTTACTTCGACTTATTCTCCTTCTCGTTTTATGTCATCTTTATCCTTGTTTTCTACTTTGTCTTCTCCATTTATGACCATTAATTTTACTTCTTCAAAACTTTCCTCTTTATCGCCGTTAACTATCTCCTACAACATTTGTCTTTTCTTTCTCCTACTTTTCTTCTTTGACTTCTTCTTTGTTTTCTTCATGTACCTCATTGTTGTTGTCTTCTCACTTTTCTTCTCAAGCCGTTGATCCCCCTCTTCTAATCACTTTCTTCTCTTCCACAGATCATAGTTTCCAATGGGCGATGCTTGGGGTTCTGCTGTTTGTCCTCATCCTTATTATTGCCCTGATCTTCAAATTCCGAGAAAATATTGTGTGTCCTGGAAGAGGTCACAAGACTCCATCATCTACAGGTTTTGACTATTTTTATCTATACTCTTAATAAAACTACAGGTCAGACAAAAACAAATTCCTGTTCTTGGGTTCAACTTTGAGTTATATTCTTCAACCTTCAGAGGATTTTCATGGTTCCTTTTCTAGGATCCAGCAGACTGTGGACATAGTGGGAAGAAAGCTGCTTCCATAGTATATTGGCTGTAACACTCTAATAGGAGTTATATATGCAGCGGAGTAGGATGGTCGACCCCCTGGGGTTAGATGCACTATGGATAGATATCTGCATCCTACTCCAACTGTAGTTTAGAAGCCGCCACCACAACGGCACTAAGCTGCATGGTGGGTGCTGGTTATTACATCCCACTGCTGCACAAGAGATCCCATGTCACCTTCCACAAGACCCTGCCACAATACAGAGATATGGGACTATACCAGGAAGGGACTGAAGTGATGTTTATTACTAGAGATGAGCGAGCACTAAAATGCTCGGGTGCTCGTTATTCGAGACGAACTTTTCCTGATGCTCGAGTGCTCGTCTCGAATAACGAGCCCCATTGAAGTCAATGGGAGACTCGAGCATTTTTCAAAGGGACCATGGTTCGGGAATAAAATGTGTTAATAAATTGAAAAAGAATGTCTTCTGATAAGTTAGCAGATGTATGCAAACATCTGCAATCTATTCTTCACTGTTCCGCGCGTATATTATCTCCCGACAAGTTAGCAGATGTGAAGAACAGTGAAGAATAGAATAAAAACAGTGAACACAAGATCATTTAAGTGAAAAACACAGTGAAGAATAGATTGCAGATGTTCAGCACATCTGCTTACTTGTCGGGAGATACGCTGTCCCGGGATCCGCTGCTCTTCTTCCACTGAAGTCTCCCCGATGTCTCTGTGCCGCTGCCCGATGTCTCCGTGCGCCGATGTCACCGTGCGCCGATGTCACCGTGCGCCGATGTCACCGTGCCCCGATGTCACCGTGCCCCGATGTCACCGTGCCCCGAAGTCTCCGTGCCCCTATGTCTCTGTGCCCCGATGTCTCCGTGCCCCTATGTCTCCGTGCCCCTATGTCTCCGTGCCCCGATGTCTCCGTGCCCCTATGTCTCCGTGCCCCTATGTCTCTGTGCCCCTATGTCTCCGTGCCCCGATGTCTCCGTGCCCCGATGTCTCCGTGCCCCTATGTCTCCGTGCCCCTATGTCTCTGTGCCCCTATGTCTCCGTGCCCCGATGTCTCCGTGCCCCGATGTCTCCGTGCCCCGATGTCTCCGTGCCCCTATGTCTCCGTATATTTTATCATTGTAATCCCAGCCAAAACTTTTTTGGTCTCTGTGACAATTGGATTTTAAAAATGTTGGGTTGTCATAAGAACCAGGATAAACAATAAATCCTAATTACAGACACCTGTGATAACTGTTACAGCTGATCAATGTAGCCTTGGACTAAAGTACAATAAATTACCAATATCCAGAGGTCCGTTTGTAACTAGGGGTCGTATGTAAGTCGAGTGTTCTTAAGTAGGGGACCGCCTGTATATAGGATCCCTATTCGCCACTTCTAGCTATTGTTTTAAATTACTTGTCACGGGTTACCTAAATCTGGCCCGTTAGCAGGGCCTTAATTGAAACAAAAAAGTTATCCTATGATAAAGCAGAACAAATGAATAAATGAATGTAGATGTGAATATAGCCTCATGAATATAAAATAGAGAAAACATGCTAAGACTAGCTAATAATAATAATAATGAACATCTAGAAAATGGCACAGTTTGTCATTTCCGTTGAGATGATCATGCTGTTATTTCGCCAGTATGCCACTAGAAGGCAGTATCACTCCATGAATTCATACATGACATCACTTTTGTCTAGTTGGTCATGTTCATCTAGATATTCCAGAGCTACCAATGTGCAAATGTTCCTGTAACTCTGTCAAATTATTTCCTCTGCTACGTACATTAGTTCTGTTCATAGTCTAAAGCATCATGTACAGGATTGATGCAAATAAAAATTTGATTACAAACACAGTTTTATGCACAGCAGGTGTCAGAGAGTAAGTATATGCTCAAAAGTTTGGGGTCATCCAGACAACTTTGTGTTTTCCATGAAAACTCATACTTATATTTTTCTAATGAGTTGCAAAATGAATAGAAAATATAGTCCAGACATTGAGAAGATTTTTTTTTTCGTTTGAAATAATAATTTTCTCCTTTTTCATCAGATGCTCCCTTTGCTGCTATCCCAGCATTGCAGACATTTGGCCTCTAGTTGTTAATTTGCGGAGGTAATCTGGAGAAATTTCCCCCCATGTTTCCAGAAGCCACTCCCACAAGTTAGATCGGCTTGATGGGCACTCTTTGCATACCGTACGGCCATGCTGCCTCTTCCCTAAATAGTTCCTGCATAATTTGGAGGTGCTTTGGGTCATTGTCCTGATGTAGGATGAAATTTGCTTCAATCAAGCTCTGTCCACAGGGTATGGGATTGAGCTGCAAAATGGAGTGATCGCCTTCCTTATCCAAAATCCATTTGACCTTGTACAAATCTCCCACAGCACCAAACCAATCCCAGACCAACACATCACCTCAACCATGTTTGACAGATGGAATCAGTCATCTTCCAGCATCTTTTCAGTTGTTCTGCATTTCACAAATGTTCTTTTGTGTGATCCAAACACATCAAACTTAGATTTATCTGTTGATAACATTTTTTTCTTGGCAACTTGTTGCATGGAATGGCTTTTATTTCTAAGAATCGGAAAAAGACTGTCAAGTTATTTCTAGCCATTTCGCTTATCCTTTGTTTCTCTGCCCCCCCAGGCTCGTTCCTTATCCCATTCCTTATCCCTCTAATATTTCTATGTATTGGTGGTGGGTCCCACCAACCTCAATTTTCCCGTGTGTTTTCCCAGGGACGCCCAGGTCCGACTCTGGCCACATCTACAAATATCACCTGTAGTTTTTTGAGTGTATCAATACACATCTAGGAGACCCTCAGTCAATTCACTTTTTACATAATCGCACTTTACAGGCCTTTCCCTTACTTAAGAACCAAAAACCGAGCTACAGACACCCACCTATTTAAAGCAGACCCCTCTGCCCCTTGACCCCTCTGGTGAAGGTCCTCTGGATTCTGTACTTTAGTCCCAGACGGCAAAATCAACGATAATGATCATCACCATTACACAAGCAAAAAAATTGGAAACGTTATTGTCACTGGTTGTCAAAAAAACATTGTCTAGATCTACAATTAATCAAATTCAGTTTTTCGACTGCATACCAACACCTTAAGACAAACATAACTATAGAATCTATCTTGTACGTACCCGATTACTAACCTTTATTTTGTTGTAAAAACTCAGACACTCGTCATACATACATTCCTCACTCAAACAATCGGCCCCTTCAACGCTATGACCATCACATCATGCTCGGAAAACAGATATATTCCTTCCTTTTACACATTGTTTCTGTCTCCAGGTAAAATATAGGCTTCTCATACAGGCTGCATTAACTCACTCCGCCGATCCCTATCCCCCTATTGTACTTTTATATACTAAAGGACCTCGTTATTCCTCTTGGTAAATCTCATTTATATATTGGACTTATGTTTTGGAAAACACAGCCTTCCCGCATTATACTATGCACATAGTAGTAGTTTTTTTGCATATTCTTAAATATAGAGCGTATTAATACACATAAGTCGGCACCTCAAGTAATACCCCGCTCTTTAAATCATATTTTACATATTTTACTTTATTTAGGACAAACTCAGACCTCTCCTACAGACTCCACTAGTCACTGTGGCCAAACTATATGTACATTCGGCCTCCACTTATGGACTGCCCAATCTCATCTCACCATCCTCTCCCATCTCACTATACTAGAATATTCATATAGGGGTCCTCAGTAAGCCGCTTGGTAATCTCATTTTACCCTTGATTCTGTGTCGGCAAAACAGGCTTCTCATACAGACCTGCGATAAACTCATTGTTTGTTGATTTATATAATAAGTGGTCTTATTATAGTTTTTCTAAAACTCTTATGATTAGTCTTTGGTTTATAACTGTTATTACCTATGACCTACCAGCCAGCACCCAACCCCACACTTCCTCTTATTGACAGGTTCCACCCCCCGCTGTTTTATTTTCCCTTTCCTATTGATTTTCTCGTGCTTTCCATCTCTAATCTCTTCCCTACAAGTGTTAAGTTATCACTACAGTGTATTAGCCTCTTTTTAGCTGGGCTGCTGACATATCACAACAAGTCCCGAATTTAGGATAAGACACACAGGCATGTCCCTTTCCCTGTCCCAGTGTCATCATAGACCCTCACCATAGAGCAGGAGGGGCATTAATTCCAGCAGTGTTACTCACTTGTTTAGTAGGACTCATAATCCTGGCCGGTGATGTGCTCCTTTTATGGATGTCTCAGCTTTCTGTGTGCACCGGCCGTCGTCCTTTCCTGTTTTCCTCCTCTCAGTCATTTGTCGGGGGATGATGCCTGAGTTCATTACTGTGTGTCCGCGAATGAAGGATGGCCCACAGCACTGTGGTCTTAGGAGTCAGGATGTCGCCACATAACACACTACAGTCGGTAATTACCACACACTGTACACAACTGCGGCTTTAACAACTTACCCCTCCAGCTCCAAGAGGGCAGGTTTCACGACCTGTCTCTTGTTAGACAACCCATTCTTTTATCGGAAAAGCAGAGGACGCATGTATCTAGGGAAAATGTGGAAATGGCCCAAACTCTCTTTAGGGGATGAAAGTAAAAAAAATACAATCATTAACCCTCTAAGCACCAAGACAGTTTTGTTTGTTTTTAACGTTTCCATTTACACTCCCGTTATTCATAGTGGCAACCTCCATTTTACTTTTGGCGCAGGGTATGAATATCCCCTGAGCCTTATTTTAGCATTCCCTACCAAAGCCCTATTTCTGGTCTGCCCCCTACTCATACCCCCCCCCGTTCTGTTAGTCCCTCACAATATGGTTTTATCTTTTTAGTTATCTGTCGCCCTTTCCCTCCCTTCTCATTGGGGAGGACCCTTCCTCTATTTACATACCACTCACGACCCCTAAAATTCCCGCGCCATCCCGTTTCATTGTTGCCATGTTGCCCCCCCGGCCCCTTGCCCCGACCCCCCCTACATTGTGGTCTTTGCCCTCCCGTGCATCGTTGTTACCCTCCATCTTTACCTTAGGGGGTATTATATATTTGGGGTTATGAGGGATCTATTGGGATCCACATGGGCCAAATGGTGCCACCCTCTTTCTCGCTCTTCCCTCCCTTTCACAAAAACGGAGGTTTCGTTTGACGATTAATGGGTCGGCCTGTGTAGGGTATGGCCCGCCTATATCTCCCTCAACATTGTATACTTCCTCCCCTCTCCTGCACCTGACATAAAAAACAGGGCACTACAAAAACCCCCAGCCGGAACGTCCCACACTTCCTCTACGGTCCAGCTCTGTCCCGTCTGTTACATAATGGTCCAAATTATATAATGGTACACCTCTATTACTCGAACCACAGCTCTAAACCCAACGTGGAAACATTCTTGCATGTTTCGCCAATAAAAGTCTGTTAAGGACAATCCGACAAATCGTCAGACACCCGACTGATTCGGGGACAAACCACGGTACTTTCAAAAATAAAAGTTTTGTCACAAGATCTTCACTCACATCCATCGGGAAGAAGAAGATGAACTCCTGGCGGACCCAGAGCGAGGGAAGCGACACAGCTGAAATTGGATGCACGATCTTAGTCAATCCAGCGGCAGCGTCTGAAATCCTCATGGCTGACATTGCAGATCGGCAGCACCAGTCGAACGGGAATGGGAAGTATGTTGCCCCAATGTTTTTCAGGTCTTCTTCTCCAGCCAACAAAGTGTAAGAAATCTTTGACTAGTCCCTTTTTGGGTAATTGAAGGAAGACCTTTTTCTTCTGGTGAGTAATAAAAGATGGCATTTTTGGAAACACGATCCCAACATCAGTCCCGTCCTGACAGTGAATGGTTTATCCAGGTTCACCTCGGGGCCAGTAGCGGTACTTTTTCAGTATAACAATGGTCCCCAGGCCTGTCCCCGCTGGATTCAGGACGGTTTGGAATGTAGGGTTGTAGTCATTTTAAGACCTTCTAAGGACCCGCAGATTTTTTGTTATGCCCCGATAGCATTGAAAGAAAGTATACTATTGTTTTAAAATCTATATGAAAACACAAATATAATTTGCCCCCCCCAATCCTTATTTCATCCACTTTCTGTAGCCGCCCCCTACTGTTTTCCCCATTGTCGAGAGCCCCACCCATAATAAAGCCACATCACATATAATGTCCTCTCTACTTTTGGTCCCTGTCTCATTGATCCCGTTCCATTGTATTTTGTTCTCCCTCTAGAGTCTAGCCCTCTACTGTGTCCCCCATTCCTTATCCGCTGCACCTTTCTTTTGTCGCTTCTCAGCTCCTCGAGCCCTACTATGTATCCCCTTTGTTCTCTCGTTTTCTCCCTCCGTCTTTGCCAGAAATCAAGGAGTAAAAACAACTGAAATGCCTTGCGCTACATTTATTAAGGGATTTAGAACTTTTTAAGCCACTTTGTTGCAGCAAAAACAGGGGTTATTTCTCAAAAAGAGGGCATTGTGTTTCACTGTAACACATTCCACAGGTTCCAAAAAATTATTGGCTGAATCTAAAACAAGGCACCAAAGTCCTCAGCCCTAAATATTGTGGTTTCTCTCCTACGGTTGTAGTACCGGATAGAACCCCATTTTTCCCTCTGACATAACTCACATTCCCCTCAAATCATACCAGTCTTACAGAGATTGTTTTTTACCGAGAAAACGTCTTTCCCTCTCATGTCCGGTCCCCTGAAAATAATACCTAGGCGGCAGTCATTGCAGTCGGCTGCCGCCCCCCACTCCATACATGAGTATTAGAATTTTTTAGATGCCTGCAGAAGTGTGTTTGACTGGGGGAATGATGTCATTGAAGTAAATCACTGACTGTTGTGCTGCAAATGTGATACCATCAAGCGTCTCTGGTAAGAAGAGTTATTTATAATGGAAATTGCTTTTACAAACACAATCAGAGATTGGGGCCCATGATCTAATAGAAGGTTCACTAAGACAATACAGCGCACAACGCTGAATTCAATCTATAACATTTACACTTACTTTTCATAAAGGTTACACCTCCGGCCTACAATGTGGGCCATTCAACTTACTCCCTAGTTATCCTAAAGAATGGCTCTTTCTTTCTACCACTACGCAAACGTTCCCCTGCTCTATGATCCCCAGCCTGGTGCTTGAGCTTGTTCGATTTCCACACATTTATATCTCTCCCACTCGGTGGCCCGTACTAGAGAAGGGTTCCACTTTGCAGTGTTCTCTTTCCTCGCGGCGAGCTTTCTCTTACCGGTGACGGGTGGTGTGGAGAGGGTGTGGGAGGATGTTTTTCCCGCGCGCTTTGTTCCTTGACCGGCTGGCTCCGTGGTCCGAGGTGCGGGCTAGGGTGGGTGTGAGTGTCTTCCGGTGTTGTTGTTGAGGTCCATTGCTGGTAGGATTGTCGGTTCGTTTGCATAGATTCACGAAGGTTCTGTAAGCTCCTCAGAGTTTTGGTCCATATTTTACATGATTTCATGCACAAAGGCATATTCCGCAGATTTGTCGGCTGCACATCCATATGCGAATCGCCCTTCCACCACATCCTAAAGATTCTCTAATTGGATTGAGACTGGGAGTGTGGAGGGCCATTTGAGTACAGTGACCTCATTGTCATGTTCCAGAAACATCTGAGATTATTCCAGCTTTATGACTGGCGCCCATTATCCTTCTGAAGTAGCCGTCAGAATGTTTGGGTACAATTGTGGGTCATAAAGGGGTGGACATTGTCATCAACAATACTTCAGTAGGCTGTGGCACTTGCAAAGATTCTCATTGGTACCAAGTGGCCCCAAAGAGTGCCAAGAAAATATTCCCCCACACCAGGACACCCACCACCACCAGCCTGAACCGTTTTATACAAGCAGGATGGATCCATGCTTTCTGTTTTAGACGCCAAATTCTGACCCTACATCTGAATGTCGCAGCAGAAATCGGCTCAATCGAACCAGGCAAACGTTTTTTCCAATCTTCTACTGTCCAATTTCGATGAGCTTGTGCAAATTTAGCCTCCGTTTCCTGTTCTTAGCTGAAAGGAGTGGCACCCGGTGTGGTCTTCTGCTGCTGTAGCCCATCTGCCTCAAAGTTCGACGGACTGTGCGTTCACTAGATTCTCTTCGGCCTACCTTGGTGTGAACGGGTGGCGATTTGAGTCACTGTTTTGCTGACCAGTCTGGCTGCCCATTCTCCTCTGACCTCTGGCATTACAAGGCCATTTCCGCCCACAAGAACTGCCGATCACTGGATGTTTTTCTTTTCGGACCATTCTCTGTAAACCCTAAGAGATGGTTGTGCGGGAAAATCCCAGTAGATCGCGTTTCTTAAATACTCCGACCAGCCCTTCTGGCACAACAAACCATGCCACGTTCCAAGGCACTCAATCACACCTTTCTTCCCCAACTGATGCCTCAGTTTGAACTGCAGGAGGATTGTCTTGTACCGATGTCTACATCCTCAATGCCCTGAGTTGCCGCCATGGTGATTGGCTGATTAGAAATTTAAGTATTACGAGGCAGTTTGGACAAGGTGTACCTGGATAAAGTGGCCGGTGAGTGTATAAAAGAACTTGATCCGCTTCCTCTTCTATATTATGAATCCCCTCTGGCCTTGCTCAGTCCATACTACTGCTCATGTGCTTGTAAGATCCATGAACCGAGTTCAGAGCAATGGACTGGAGTCCTTGCATCATAGTGAATTAGATGCAGGATTCCTGGCTCCATCCGAACAGCAGTGACTGCGCCATAACCACTGATCAAGCGGTTTACGTACAGGGGCCTTAAAAAGTATACGGGGGTTAATTCTAAGAAACAATTCAGAGCTTTTGCCCTGCCTACTAAGAGGCATGATTTTGCACTGTATGGTCTACTGAAATGTCTAGAAGAACAGATGTAAGACTCCCTGAATATATTATCACTGCACACCGCTCCTCTGGTTCTGTGACACCATTGTTCCAACATTTCTGTATACTTTCTGTACGGTGCTCGCCTATTGCTCTAACCTTATCCCCAACCGCAGGGACTGTGCAATCTCACACCTGTGAACTTATAAAATCACCTGCCTTTTTTCTTTAGATTTTAAAACCCTTATCAAGGGAAATATTCTAGATAATAAATGTTATTCTGGTTGAGCACACCTGTTTCTGGTCTAAAGCCTGAAATGAACCTTCATTTTTGGATCAGGGACCCTTGGAATGAAAGTTTTCCTCCACTAAGCATGATAAATGTTTGGATCATTGATCTTGATGAGAATTAAGCCGCTTGCATAAGAGTCTTGGCACACCCAGGAGTTTAAAGGAGAAATGGCACTATGTTTTCTGGTGGTAGATATTTTAAAAATGTTTGTCTAGGATTGGTGGAAACAAGGCGGTGTTCGTCTTTATTTCTTGTGTGATGTACCACGGTGCCATAAGGCTGAGGTGTGAGTTATACCGCCTAAAAAAAAACACTGCCGGGCCAGATATTCAAAAGTGGGGGAATAAAGATATTCACTGGATGAAATCACAGTGGTTAAGTCTCAAATAGCCATAGAGGGCGTTCGGGGATGCTTGTATCTTGTATTGTGTATCATTGATCAATAAGGAACATTCACAAATAAAACACAATAAAAAACACAATCAAGTCAGTTAACCCTTTACTGTTTTTAGCCCCACCTCTCCCTCGGCTGCTAGTGTAAATCCCAGGGTGTGGGCGGAGACCAGTAACACTGTTACACTCTGAGCCCGGCTACACTGAAAATATGTGCTGCATCCCCCCTCCCTTCCTTGAACTTGCTGTGGCATGGTACAGGGGCAGGCAGACGTATCAGTCAACAGTTACTTCATGCAGGCATTAAAGAGCGTTGTCACTAACGGAATCAGAATCCCCTGGCCAGCGACTATTATCGTTGGCCTGGCCCCGGTAATTTACCTGAGGCCGGCACACCCGTCCCCACCTCCTAGGGCGCGTGCGCCGGCTCGGTTAAATTTAACGGGCCAGTGCACCGCTAATAGTAGGAGACGCCGCAGGAACCCGTTGAGTTGAGTGGCGCAGTGGCCCACACAGAGGTCACAGAGGTAACAGGTGTTTTTCCAGGTCTTTCTTGTCTGAACAGATCTGTTTTGTATCGTATAGCCTGCTGTAATGATATCACTGTCTGGTATGTTTGGGGTGAAGCTTTTTTCTCAGGTAGGCCTCTGTCTTTGGTTTAGGGAATATTGTTGTGGTTAAGCAGCCTGTCTTTACTCTGTATTGTGGCATTCCAGAAAAGTGTATCTCCTTGTCTTAAATCTTAGTTTCGATTGATGTGGGGTGAAGTTGTTGTAGCCTCATTGAATTGAATTGTCCTCCTCCCTCATCCAGAGGAATCAGAATATCATCAATATAAGGAGGTATAATATGGGTTTTGTGAGGAAGGCGGAGAGATGATGAAGGGCGGTGGGAGCGCGAGAAGAAGATTGACTGGTAAGATTGTGCATGATGTAGTAGCACCTTCCAGTTCAGCATAAAAAGGTTGACACCTTGCACCCATTGATTTTCCCATACACTGTAGTTACGTATCCTCTCCAAATGAGAAATAGTTGGGGTGGGTTACTCACAGATAAGGAACCCCAACAGGAGGCCAGAAGTACCCCTAGTGGTCACTTACAGCCCACACTGGAGATCCTATGTCACATTGCAATGAACGCTCACCGATTGCTGCATAAAATAAAACAAAAAGACATTTTCCCACTACCTCCTCTCCTGTCCTTCCTGCAACCACCAAACCTGAAACCACTGGTTGTCCAGAGTGCCCGAAGACCCCCTTCAAAAACGTACCTCACCTTTTATAATTATGGTTTTTAACCCCTTAACGCCGAAGCCACTTTTCGCCTTCCTGACCGCCCCGTTTCAAATCTGCCCTCTGACACTATAAATGTTCTAACTTGGAACGCTTTAACATATCCAAGTGATTTTGAATTTTTTCTCGTGACACTTTGTACTTCAATGTTAGTTAAAAAAAATTTGGTGGTATGTTTTTGCATTTATTTATGAGAAAAATCAGATATTTGTGAAAATTTGGTAAAATTAAGCATTTTCGAAATTCAAAATTTTCTATTTTTTCCACACATGAGTCATAACACCAAAACTTACCTACATTGACCAAATGTCTACTTTATACCTCGTGGTTTTTTATGCTATCTTAGTTTTTGTAAGATGTTTGGGCTTTGCACGTCACTTGCATTTTTTCCCATTTTTCATAAAAGCTAAATCCTGCATTGAGGACCTGCTCGGTTCGTCCACTTTGAGAGCCTTAAAAAAAATAACGTAAAACCCCATAAATTACTCCATTAAGAAACTACACCCCTCACGTACGTAAAACAACTTTTTGAAGTTTTGTTAACCCTTAATTGGTTTACGGGGTTAAACAAAATTCGATGCATTTCGAATTACATTTTATTTTGGCTAATTAATGTGTTTTTTCATAAATGTACAAATTTCTCATGGATAAAATTCCAAAACGCTCCTCAATTTGATCCCCATCTTCTCCCGCGTATAACAATCCCCCTATGTGGTGTAACCGCTCTAGGTGCACACGCCAGGGCATTTGAGGGGGGAGCTGGCGCCATTCAGAGCAATTATGCATTGTCCACTTTTTCATTTGCTATACAATCTTAGTTTTTGGCATTTGGACATTAAGGGCTTATTTTTTGCGACATGAGATGCACTTTACAATACTTTCATTTAAGTGTGTCTATCGCTTTTTCGATGAGATTTTATTAACTCTTTAATGTAGGAGGAAAAGAAATTGTCAATTGGGTTTCTTTTTTTTTTGTCATTTTTGGGGGGTCGTACACCATACAACTAAAAATACTATACTATTTTCATCGATAGATCACTACGATTACGGTGATACCTCATTTATATATTTTTTCATTTATTTTTACAATTTTACTGGAGAAAAACAATACAGAGGAATGTTTTGTTTCTGCATCGCCTCTTTTCGGGAACTTAACCTTAAATTTGTTTGGTTACAGAGCTAGTTTAGGGCTTATGTTTTTACGTGTTGAGTTGTTCTTTCAATTGGTACCATTTTGGGGCACACTTTTTTTGATCACTTTTAGAACAGTTTTGTCAGGATTTTATGAAAATTTATATTTTTGCGAGTTTTTCGGGTTTTGTTTTTACGGCGTTCACCGTCGGGTCCAATCATGTTCTGACTTATTGTATACAGATTGTTACGGACGCGGTGATACCAAATATGGGGGGTTTGGTGATTTTCAGGTATTTTTACTTTTTAGTGTGTATAGGGAATGTTTGTGTTTAGGGGACTTTAACATCTATTTAATAATTATTTTTATTCAAAAATTGTGTTGATTCCGGTTTTTAACTTTTTTTTTCTTTACTTTTACAGTTGCCTTGAACAAGTGCTCCACTGATCACTTGTTCAAGCCTATTCTCACCTAAACAGTGTAATACAGATGATTACATGTTATTATGTGAACAGCCGGGTCCTGCCAGGAGGCACGGACCCGGTCACCCGGAAGAAGATCGCTCAGTCCCCTGGCCCCGGCAGTCCGGGGCTGCGATTACAGAGCACGGACCCCACCTGTAAGCCGCCCGCGGGGGGGTCCGAATCTGTGAAATGAGGAGGGCAGAGAGGGTCGAGTAGGGTCCGAGGAGGGGGTGTCGGCTTAATAATATAGCCGACACCCGCAGCGTCTGGCCCCGGCGCCATTCGGAGGCCGGGCCAGAAGTTTTTGACGTACTATTACCGCATATTGCGGGAACGCACCTCCCGCCATGCAGTAATAGTACTTCAAATGTCTGGAGGGGTTAAAGTTTTTTTTTTATATCCTTGATGATCACGCCTCTTGTTGTTTAAAATGCTGTGAATTCTTTTTCATGCATAACCCCCTGTCTGACGAAGATAAGAGTATTCTCGAAGCTCAATATCCAATAACTCAGTTTCGCCTCAAAATGTATCGCCTGATTTCTCTCACTCTTCTTCTGTCTCCATGGCTAACCACGGGACCACTCTACCACTTATATATAATATATATACACACACAGTATGTAGGCAGATCCTCTATTCCTCCCAATCATAATTTTCTTACCTTTCTTATTTGGACCCTAAAATCTTGACCACTGCCGTAATTCTGATTCTCATTGCACCTTACCCAACGACCTGCTTAATCCATAACCATCGCCCTGCCAGGACCATATGTAAATATGATAGTGGCATGAATATAAGAATAGAATGCTTCATTTTATTTATGGCAGGAACTATTTATAGATTACACTACCGGTTAAAGTTGTGGCGTCACTCGAAATTAACAGATTTTTTTTTAAAAAAGCACATTTTTTTTCTTTAAATTTTTTTTTTTTTGTTAATGTGGTAAATTACTTTTTTAGTTGCAAACATCTGATTTTTAATGCAATATCTACATAGGTGTTTATAGGCCCACTACCACCATGCATATTTAGAAAACCCTTGTTCAAGTATGCTAGCACAGCTGAAAACAGTTTGGCTAATTAGAGAAGCTATAAAACTGACCTTCCTTTGAGCTGGTTGAGAATCTATCAATCTTCTTACTGCTTTTTTAAAAACAATTTGTTAATTTCTAAGTGACCGCAAACTTTTGAACGGTAGTGTAAATCTAATAGATAGTTCCTGTCCATAAAATGGCAGCATCTATTCTTATATTCATTCACTATCATATTCATCATATGGTCCTGGCAGGGCGATTGTTTATGGATTAAGCAGGTCGTTGTGTAAGGTGCAATGAGAATCAGAATTGCTGCATGGTCAAGATTTTTAGGGTTCAAATAAGAAAGGTAAGAAATTATGCATTGGGAGGAATAGAGTATCTGCCTTAATACTTGTGTGTGTGTATATATATTATATATGTGTAGATTTGTCCCGTGTTAGCCATGGAGAACAGAAGAAGAGTAAAGAAATCAGGCGATACCTTTTTGAGGCTAACTGAGTATATTTGATATTGAGCTTTCGAGAATACTAGTTCTCTTCGTCAGACATGGGGTTATGCATGAAAAAGAAAATTCACAGCATTTTAAACACAAGAGGCAGTGATCATCAAAGGATATAAAAAAAAAACTTTAACCCCTTCCCGACATTTGACGTACTATTACTGCATGGCGGGAGGTGCGTTCCCGCAATATGCGGTAATAGTACGTCAAACTTCTGGCCCCGGCTCCTGAATGGAGCCGGGGCCAGAAGCTGCGGGTGTCGGCTATAATATATAGCCGACACCTCTTGATATGAGCTTTCGTAGATACTAGTGTCTCCTCGTCAACATGGGGTTGTATGCATGAAAAAGAAAATTCATCCAAAGCATTTGAAAACCAATATGCAGTGATCATCAGAGGATATGAAAAAAAACTACTTTAAAAAAACCACTAAGTTCAAAAATGGTAGGTACTCCAGTTTTCCTGAAGGGGAGTCTCCGTGTCACTCATGGACAACCAGTTGTTTCAGGTTTGGTGGTTGCCGGAAGGACAGGAGAGGAGGTAGTGGGAAAATTTCTTTTTGTTTTTTATTTTTATGCAGAATCGGTGAGAGTTCCTTGGCAATGTGACATAGGATCTCCAGTTGTGGGCTGTAAGTGACCACTAGGGGTACTCTGGCCTCCTGTTGGGTCTCCTTATCTGTGAGTAACTCACCCACAACTATTTCTCATTTGGAGAGGATACGTACCTACAGTGTATGGGAACATCAATGGGTTCAAGGTGTCAACCTTTTTATGGCTGAACTGGAAGGTGCTTACTTATCCACATGCACCATGATCCCATGATCTACCTCTGTTATATTGATGACATCATCTGGACTGCAGGTGAGGAGGCCCTAATTCAATTCCATGAGGGCTACAACAACTCTCACCCCACCATCAATCTGAAACTAAGCTATTCAGACAAGGAGATACACTTTCTGGATGCCACAATACAGATTAAAGACAGCTGCTTAACCACAACAATATTCCATAAACCAACAGACAGAACGGCCTACCTGAGAGATAACAGCTTCCACACCAAACATACCAGACAGTCTATCATATACAGCCAGGCTATACGATACAACCGTATCTGCTCTGATAAGACAGATCTGGAAAAACACCTGTTACCTCTGTGACCTTTGTGTGGGCCACTGCGCCACTCAACTCAACGGGTTCCCTAGGAGGCGGGGACGCGTGTGCCGGCTCGGTTAAATTTAACGGGCCAGTGCACCGATAATAGTCGCTGGCCAGCTGGATTCCTTGATTCCGTTAGTGACAACGCTCTTCTAATGCCTGCCTTGACGTAACTGTTGAACTGTTACGTCTGCCTGCCCCTGTACCATGCCACAGCAAGTCAAGCAAGGGAGGGGGGATGCAGGCACATATCTTTCAAATGTAGCCGGTCTCAGAGTGTAACAGTGTAATGGTCTCTGTGTAATCTCATGCATCTCTGATCTGTCTCGTCTCTCATTCTATGTGTCAGTGTGTTAGTACAATGTCAGTAGCCAGATGAAAGTTCATAAACACCTTGTATCCTGATAATATAACCACATTGTCACCTCACAGAACAAGATGGATAATAATGTATCTGCTTAGAGAGGCCCCGCCCACACCCTGGGATTTTACACTAAGCAGCCGAGGGAGAGATGGGGGCTAAAACAGTAAGGGGTTAACATGATCTTTATTGTGTTTTTTTATTGTGTTTTTATTTGTGATTTTCATGTGAAAACCCCATTAAGGCTTGATATATAAATGTATTTCTCAGGAAAACCCCTTTTACCCGGCCAGGCAGTTAGTGGTAATCACATCAGTTATTGCAGTGGATACATCACACACATACATAAAAGAGAACCGTTGTTTCCACAATCCTATGCAACGTTTTAAAATCTACCACCAGAAAACATAGTGACATTTCTCCTTTAAACTCCTGGGTTGTGCCAAGACTCTTATGCAAGCGGCTTACTTCTCATCAGACTCAATGATCCAAACATTTATCACGCTTAGTGGAGGAAAACTTTCATTCCAAGGGTCCCTGATCCAAAACATGAAGGTTCATTTCAGGCTTTAGACCAGAACAGGTGTGCTCAACCAGAATAACATTTATTCTAGAATATTTCCCTTGATAAGGGTTAAAATCTAAAAGAAAAAAGGTCAGTGAGTTTATAAGTTCACAGGTTTGAGATTGCACATTCCCTGCGTTGGGAAAGGTTAGAGCAATAGGCGATGCACCGTACAGAAAGTATACAGAAATGTGGGAACTACTGGTGCTGACATAACAGATGAGACGCACTGTGCAGTGATAATATATTCAGGGGATTCTACATCTGTTCTCTCTAGACATTCTGTAGAAAATACAGGCAGGGCAAGCTCTGGCTATTGTTTCTTAGAATAACCCAGTATACTTTTTAAGGTCCCCTGTACATAAACACGCTTGATCAGTTGTTATAGCGCCGTCACTGCTGTTCGGATGGGAGACCAGGACTCCTTGCATCATAATTCACTATGATGCAAGGACTCCAGTCCATTGCTCTGAACTCGGTTCATGGGATCTTACAAGCACATGAGTCAGTAGTATGGACTGAGCAAGGCCAAGAGGGATTCATAATATAGAAGAGGAAGCAGGATCAATGTTCTTTATACACTCACCGGCCACTTTATCAGGTACACCTGTCCAACTGCTCGTTAATACTTAATTTCTAATCAGCCAATCACATGGCGGCAACTCAGTGCATTTAGGCATGTAGACATGGTCAAGACAATCTCCTGCAGTTCAAACTGAGCATCAGTATGGGGAAGAAAGGTGATTTGAGTGCCTTTGAACGTGGCATGGTTGTTGGTGCCAGAAGGGCTGGTCTGAGTATTTCAGAAACTGCTGATCTACTGGGATTTTCACGCACAACCATCTCTAGGGTTTACAGAGAATGGTCCGAAAAAGAAAAAACATCCAGTGAGCGGCAGTTCTGTGGGCGGAAATGCCTTGTTGATGCCAGAGGTCAGAGGAGAATGGGCAGACTGGTTCAAGCTGATAGAAAGGCAACAGTGACTCAAATCGCCACAGTTCTGAAGGCAAAAGGGGGTCCAACCCGTTACTAGCATGGTGTAACTAATAAAGTGGCCGGTGAGTGTATATACCCTGTTTCCCTGAAAATAAGACAGTGTCTTATATTAATTTTTGCTCCTAAAGAGGCACTAGGTCTTATTTTCAGGGGTCGTCTTATTTTTCCATGAACATAAGTTTACATTTATCGTTGAATTCCGAGTTTGCTGCTGTATTTCTTGTGACTCCATTTCTATTAGAATCATTGGCCCCAATCTCTGATGTTTTGTAAAAGCACTTTCCATAAATAACTCTTCTTATCCAGATAGCTGCTGGTATCACATTTGCAGCACAACAGTCAGTGATTTACTTCCATGAATCCTTCCCCATGTCACAACCTTCTGCAGCATCTAAAACATTTCCTAATACTAAATGTATGGCGTGGGGGGGGAGCCGCTGCAATGACTGCCGCTAGGTCTTATTTTCAGGGGAGGCCTTATATTTCTAAGCCTGAACAACATTGTACTAGGTCTTATTTTCGGGGGATGTCTTATTTTAGGGGAAACAGGGTACTACAACAGTAGGAGAGAAACCACAATATTTAGGGATGAGGACTTTGGTGCACTTTAGATCAGCCAATAATTTTTTGGAACATGGAATGTTTTACAGTGAAACCATGCCCTCTTTTTGAGAAATAACACCCCTTTTCTGGCAAAAAAGTGGCTAAAATAGTCTAAATCCCTTAATAAATGTAGCGCAAGGCATTTCAGTTTTTTTTACTCCTTGATTCTGGCACAGACTGATTGATAAATCTCTCCCACTGTGATGGGAGGAGGAGAAGGACAATAATGTGAGGGAAAGGAGATGGGGCCACAATATGAGGGTAGAGGGAGAACCCTACAATGTGAGGGCTCACTGAGACAGGGACCAAAAGTAGAGAGGACATTATATGTGATTGGTATTATGGGTGGGGGTCCTCAGAAAATGGGGAAAACAGTAGGGGGCTACAGAAAGTGGATTAAATAAGGAGGGGGCATTATATGTTTCATATAGATAAAACATAGTATACTTTCTTTCAATGCTATCGGGGCATAACAAAAAAATCTGGTCCTTAGAAGGTCTTAAAATGACATACACCCATACCTTCCAACCGTCCTGAATCCAGCGGGACAGTCCTGCGGACATACTGAAAAGTACCGCTACTGGCCCCAGAGGTGAACCTGGATAAACCATTCACTGTAGGAGGGGACTGATGTTGGGATCGTTGTTTCCAAAATGCCATCTTTTATTAACTTCACCAGAAGAAAAAGGTCTTCCTTTCAATTACCAAAAAGGAGTCAAAGATTCCACTGTGGCTGGAAGAAGACCTGAAACATTGGGGCACATTTACTTCCCCATCCCGTTGACGGTGCCGATCTGCAATGTCCGATGAGGATTCAGAGCTGCCGCGATTGACTAAGATCGTGCATCCAATTTCCTGCATGTGTCGCTTCCCTCGCTGAGGTCCGCCAGAGTTCATCTTCTTCTTCCCGATGGATGTGAGTGCAGATCTTGTGACAAAACTTCATTTTTAAATTCCGTGGTTTGTCCGAATCAGTCGGGTTGTCTGACGGATTTTGTCGGATTTTGTCTTAACAGACTTTTATTTGGCGAAACATTGCAAGAATGTTTCCACGTGGGTATTAGCTGTGGTTCAGAGTAATAGAGGTGTCCCATTATAATAATTTGGACCATTATGTAATCAGACGGGACAGAGCTGTACAGTAGAGGCAGTGTGGGACTGTTCCGGCTGGGGGTTGTAGTCCTGTTTTTATGTCAGGTGCAGAGAGGTGGAGGCATTATACAATGTTGGGGGCGATATAGGGGCACTACACTACACAGGGACATAATGTCAACGCAAACCTCCGTCTTTTGTGAAAGGGAAAGAGGGAGAAAAGAGTTGGCACCATTTGGCCCATGTGGATCCCACATAGAGCCCTCCATAACCCCAAATATATAATACCCCCTAATGTAAAGATGGGAGGGTAACAATATGAGGGAGGGAAGACCACAATGTAGGGGGGGGGGGGCAACAATGAAAAGGGATGGGTGAATTTAAGGGTGTGAGTTTATGTACATAGAGGAAGGGTATGAGCAGTAGGGACAGGGTGAGATACCTAAAAAGCTCACACATTATATGTGAGGGACTAACAGAATAGGGGGTGTTATGAGTAGGGGGGCACAGAAAATAGGGCTTTGGTAGGGAGCTACAATAAGGCTCAGGGGATATTAATACTGTCCCAAAGTATAAAATGGAGGTGCCACTATGTAATAACGGGGAGTGTAAAATGGAAACGTAAAAAAACAAAACTGTCTTGGTGCTTAGAGGGTTAATGATGTATTTTTTTTACTTTCATCCCCTAAAGAGAGTTTGGGGCATTTTCCCCCTTTTCCCTAGATACATGCGTCCTCTGCTTTTCCTATCACAGCATGGTGTCTAACAAGATGCCAGGTGTGAACCTGCCTCTTGGCGCTGAGGTAAGTGTAAAGCCGCTGAGTGTGTACAGTGTGTGGTAATACCGCACTGTAGTGTGTATGTGAGCGCCACTTCCTGCTCCTCATGACACAGTGCTGTGGGCTGCACCAGGCCTCATCCCCGCCCTGACTGAGAGGAAAACAGGAAGGACGAGGCCGGTGCACACAGCAGCTGAGACATCCATAACAAGGAGCACATCACCGGCCCGGATTTATGAGTCCTCCTAACAAGTGAGTACACTGCTGGCATTACTGCCCCTCCTGCTCTATGGTGAGGGTCTATGATGACCCTGGGCACAGGGACAGGGACACTGCCTTTGTGCTTTATCCTAAAATCAGACTTGTGTGATGTCAGCAGCAGCTAAAAAGAGCTAATACACATGTAGTGATAACTAACACTTGTATGGAAGAGATGCCAGAGCACAACCAGTCACTGGACAATAACCCCTTGGGGTGTAATAATAGAATTGTGGGGTGTGCTGGCTGGTAGGTCATAGGTATAACAGTATAAACCACAGACTATATCATAAGAGTTATAGAAAACTATAATAAGACCAACTTATTATATAAATCAACAACAATGAGTTATCGCAGTCTGTATGAGAAGCCTGTATTTTCCGAAACAGAATCAATGTGTAAAATGAGATTACCAAGAGGAATTACTGAGGACCCTATATGAATATTACTAGTATAGTGAGATGTGGAGCGGCTGGAGAGAGCTTGTGCAGTCCCTAAGTGGAGCCGAATGACATATAGTTTGGCCACAGTGATCTAGTGGAGTCTGTAGGAGAGGTCTGAGTTTGTCCTAAATAAAGTAAATATGTAAAATATGATTTCCAAGAGGGATTACTGAGGGGCCGATATGTGTATTAATCCGCTCTATATGTAAGAATATGAAAACTACTACTATGTGCATAGGTAATGAGAAGGCTGTGTTTTCCAAAACAAAGTCAATATATAAAATGAGATTTCCAAGAGGAATAACTGAGGTCCTTCTATGTATAAAAGTACAATAGTGGGATATGGATCGGCTGGAGTGAGTTAATGCAGCCTGTATGAGAAGCCTATATTTTCCTGGAGACAGAAACAATGTGTAAAAGGAAGTATATATATGTTTATATTAGTTATTGTCTGGTTAGGGGGAGTTAGTAATGTCTGTATGAGAGGTCTGAGTTTTTCCAAAATACAGGTAGTCCTCGGGTTACGTACAAGATAGATTCTATAGTTTTGTTCTTAAGTTGAATTTGTATGCAAGTCGAAACTGAATTTTATAATTGTAGATCTAGACAATTTTTTTTTGCACCAGTGACAATTATAGTTTCCAATTTTTTTGCTGTAATTGGTGATCATTATCGTGATTTTTGCAGTCTGGGACTAAAGTAAAGAATCCAGAGACCTTCACCAGAGGTCACAGTGGGCAGAGGGGTCTGTCTTTAACTCGGGTCGCTGTTGTTCTTAAGTAGGGAACTGCCTGTAAAGTTGATATGTAAAATGTGAATTACTGAGGGTCCTATATGTGTATGAATCCACTCAAACAACTACTAGGTGCATATTGTAGATGTGGCCAGAGTCGGACTGGGGTACCTGGGGCCCACCAGTGAAATTGATTTTGTGGGCCCACCTACCACTACATAGAAATATTCTGGGATAAGGGAATTTCTAAGTACTAGCGGGGGCAGAGAAACAAAGGATAAGCTAATCCCTCTCTCCCTCCCTCTCTGCTCGGCTCTTGGTTTGTGTACAGGGGTTTCAGTGGTGACGTTATCTCAGGGCATTAATGTTAGGAATAGTATAAGAGTTACCCCTGGTTTCCCCAGCTTTCTGCTGGTGGCTGGGCTGTGGTAAGGGATAGTATGAGTTACCCCTGATTTCCCGGGCTTTCTGCTGGTGGCTGGGCTGTGGTTAGGGATAGTATAAGAGTTACCCTTCTGCTGGTGGCTGGGCTGTGGTTAGGGATAGTATAAGAGTTACCCTTGGTTTCCCGGCTTTCTGCTGGTAGCTGGGCTGTGGTTAGGGATAGTATAAGAGTTACCCGGAGAATGGGCCAGGGATGTGGTTCGCAACAGTGACGGTACTGGTTCCAGACTGACAGGACGGTCCAACACAGCCCGACTGCCAACAGCAGAAATGCCAGGACTGGTTCACAGACTTGCAGCCAGAATTGCAGACTTGGTTCACCAACAAAGTGTTAACAGTGGACTCAAAAATCGGGCCACCCGTACTGTTACAACCAAAGGTAGAGGCAGAGAAGGAGAGAAATCCTGAACGGCCGCCAGCCAGTATACAGTACGCACAGTACGTCGTCGAAAATTCGAAACTTTGAGGCAATGGGCTATACAGCAGGCAGAAGAAGAAGACCACACCCGTTCCACATCATTTCGCTAAGAGAACAGGAAAAATGAGGCTACAATTTTGCACAAGCTCATCAGAAAAATTGGACAGTTAGAAGTGGAAAAACGTTTTTGCCTGTTCTGATGAGTCCGTTTTTCTTTGCTGCGATCAATTGTGGTCGAAGATCAGGGGAATCAGTAAGGTCAGAATTTGGCGCCGTCTACAACATGAAACGCATGGATCCATCCTGCCTTGGATGAAACGTGTTTTTTCAGGGCTGGTGGCTAGGGTGCTGTGTATGTCCTGCATGGTTGGAATATTGCGTTCTTGTGGAAATTTCTGCACTATTGGGCCACCTTGGTTACCAATTGAGCATCGTTGCAATGTCCACCGAGCCTACCGTTGAGTATTTGTTGTGACCATGTCCATCTAAGTTATGGACCACAATGTACCAAACATCTGATGGCTACTTTCGCCAGGGGAGGCCAGGATAAAGGCGCCCATGTCATAAAAGGCTGGTAATATCTCAGACGGGTTGCTTCTGAACATGTACAATGAGTCACTGATACTCAAAATGGCCTCCTCACACTCCCCAGGATCCAATTCCAATAGAAGCATCGTGTGTCTCATTTTGGGATGTGTGAACGGGAGATTCGCATTCAGGATGTGCAACTCCGAACCAAATCTGGCGGCATGTGTGATGCCATCTGTTCAATATGGACCAAAATCTCTGAGGAGACTTCCAGCACTTGTTTGAATCTATGCCACGAAGAATTGAGGCAGTTCTGGAAGGCAAAGGGGTTCCAAACCCCGTAGTTACTAGCATGGGTGTAACGATAACAAGTGGGCCGGTTGAGTGTGACTATACCCTGTTTCCCTGAAAAATAGACAGTGTTCTTTATATAATTTTTGCTGCCTAAAGAGGCACTAGGTCTTATTTTTCAGGTCAGGGGTCGTCTAGATTTTCCATAACATAAGGTTACATTTATCGTTGTGAATTCCGAGTCTTGCATGCTGGTACTTTCGTTGACTCCATTTCTATTAGAATCATTGGCCGCCAATCTCTGATGTTTTGTAAAAGCCTTTCCAATAAATAACTCTTCGTTCTCCAGATAGGCTGGTTTACACTTTGCAGACAACAGTCAGTGATTTGAACTTCCTGAATCCTTCCCCCTGTCACAACCTTCTGCAGGCATTAACAACATTTCCCTAATACTAACATGGTATATGGCGTGGGCGGGGGGGAGCCGCTTCATGAACGTGCCGCTAGGTTCTTTATTTTCAGGGGAGGCCTTATATTCTATTTCTAAGCCTGAAAAATTGTAACTAGTCTTTATTTTCGGGGGATGTCTTATTTTAGGGGGAACGGGGTACTACAAACTAGGAGAGAAACCACATATTTAGGGGATGAGGGACTTTGGTGCACTTTATGATCAGCCAAATAATTTTTTTGGAACATGGAATTTTTACAGTTTGAAACCATGTCCCTCTTTTAGAAGAACAATAACAACCCTTTTCTGGCAAAAAAAAGTGGTCCTGTACCTAATAAATAAAGTCTTTAATTGTCTTCTTTAACTAAATCTAAAATCCCTTAATAAGTAGAGCAGCATTAGTTTTTTTTTTTTACCTCCTTGATTCTGGCACAGACTATTGATTAATAAAATCTCTCCCACTGATGGAGGAGGAGCAGGCCAATAATCGTTGAGGAGAAAGGAGATGGTGGCACCACAATATGAGGGTACGAGGGAAGAACCTTTACAAGTGAGGCTCACTGAGACAGGACCAAAAGTAGGAGGAGGACATTATATGTGATTGTATTTATGGGTGTGGGGTCCTCAAGGAAGAAAATGGGGGAAAACAGTAGGGGGCTACAGAAAGGGGTTATTATTAAAATAAAGGACGGGGGCAGGTTATAATGTTTCATATAGAAAAAACATAGTATCTTTCTTTCAATGCTACGTCGGGGTCATAACAAAAAATCCTGGTTCCTTGAAGTATTTCTTTTTTGTTCTTAAAATGACCATCACCCATACCTTCCAAACCGTCCTGAATCCAGCGGGACAGGCTGCGCTAGAACATACTGAAAAGTCCCGCTACTGGCCCCAAGGGTTGAAACCTGGTAAAATATCTAACCATCACTGTAGGAGTGGACTGGATGTTTGGAGCGTGTTTTCCCAAAATGGCCCATCTTTTATTAACTTCACCAGAAAAAAAGGTCTTTCCTTTCAATTACCAAAAAAAAGGAGTCAAAGATTCCACTGGGCTGGAAAGAGGACTGACACATGGGGCACATTTACTTCCCCACCCGTTGACTGGCCGATCGCAATTCCGATGAGGATGTCAACTGGCCAGCGATTGACTAAGAATCGTTGCATTCCAATTTTGCTGCATGTTGTGCGCTGCCCTCGTAGAGTCCGCCAGAGTTCACTCTTCTTCTTCCCGATGGAGTGATAGTGCAGATTTGTGACAAAACTTCAGTTTTATAAATAAATCCGTGGTTTTGTCGAAAATCAGTCCGGTTTTTGTCTGACGGATTTTGTCGGGGATTTGTCTTAAACGACTTTTATTGGGAAACATTGGCAAGAAGTTTCACGTGGGTATTAGCTGGGTTCATAGTAATAGAAGTGTGTCCCATTATAATAATGTGGACCATTAGTAATCAGACGGAGCCAGAGGTGTACAGTAAGGCAGTGTGGGGACGTGTCCGGCTGGGGGTTGATAGCCTGTTTTTTTAGTGGCACGAGGGTGAGGAATTAACAATGTTGGGGGGCGATTATTAGGGGCATCACTACAACAGGGAAACTAATTTCAAACGACAAACTCGTTCTTTTGTGAGGGAGGGGAGAAGGAAAAGGAGAGAGAGGGAGAAAGAGTTGGCACATTTGTGCCTGTGCGTCCACATAGGAGCCCTCCAATGAACCCCAAAAATATATAATCCCCCCTAGTAAACGATGGGAGGGGAACAATATGGGAGGGAGGAAGACCACAATTTAATGGGGGGGGCGGGGGTCAACAATGAAAAGGGAGGTGGGTAATTTAAGGGTGTGTAGTTTCAGTACATAAGGGAGGTAGAGCAGTTAGGACAGGGTGGATATACCTACAAAACTCACACATTAGGTGAGGGGACAACAGAAATAGGGGGTGTTTATGAGTAGGGGGGGCACAGGAAAATAGTGGCTTTGGAGGGAGCTACAATAGTCTCAGGGATTATTAATACTGTCTCCCAAAGTATAAATGGCGGTGCCACTATGTAATAACGGGGAGTGTGAACAATGGAAACGAATAAAAAAAACAACAAAACTGTCTTGGATGCTTAGAGGGGGTTAATGAATGTATTTTTTTACTTCACTCCCCTGAAAGAGAGTTTGGGGGCATTTTTCCCCCCTTTTCCCTAGATACATGCGTTCCTCTGCTTCCTATCCAAGCAATGGTGTCTGAACAAGATGCCAGGTGTGATACCCTGCCTCTGGGCGCATAAGGGAAGGTTAAAAGCCCGCTGGAGTGTGTACAGTGTGTGGTAATCCCGCCTGTATGTGGTATTGTGAGCGCCACTTACCGCTCCTATGACAACCCAGTGCTGTGGGCTGCACCAGGCTCATCCCCGCCCTGACTGAGAGGAAAAACAAGGAAGACGGGCCGGTGCACACAGCAGCTGAGACAATCCATTAACAAGGAGCACATCCCGGCCCGATTTATGATCCTCTAACAATGAGTACATGCTGGCATTAACTGCCCCTCCTGCTCTATGGGTGAGGGTCTAATGATACCCTGGGCACAGGGACAGGGACACTGGCCTTTGTGCTTATAGCTAACATCAGATTGGTGTGATGTTCGCAGCAGCTTTAAAAAGAGCTAATACACATGTATGATAAAACAAACACTTGAATGGAAAGAGACCAGAGCACAACCAGTCACTGACAAATAAACCCCTTGTTGGTGTGTTAATAATAGATTGTGGGGTGTGCTGGCTTAGGTCATAGGATACGTACAGTATAAAACCACGACTAACATAAGAGTTTATAGAAAAACTTATGAATAAGACCAACTTCTTATATATAAATAACAACACAATGATTATCGCAGTCTGGTATGAGAAGCCTGATATTTTCCGAACAGAATCAATGTGTTATAAATGCAGATTACCAAGAGGGAATTACTGAGGACCCCCTATTATGAATATTACTAGTAATAGGTGAGATGTGGAGCGGCGGGAGAGAGCTGTTTGCAGATCCCCTAACGTGGAGCCGAAAATGAACAGATAGTCTTGGCCCGTGTCTAGGGACGTTGTAGGAGGAGGGTCTGGATTTTGTCCTACAATAAAGACAATAGTAAAATTGATTTCCAAGCGAGGATTACTCTGAGGGGGCCGATACTGTGTATAATTCCCTCTATAAACGTAAGAATATGAAAACTACTACTATGTGCTTAATAGGTTAATGAAGAAGGCTGGTGTTTTTCCAAAACAAAGTCAATATATAAAATGAGATTTCCAAAAGAGGAATACTAGTAGGTCCTTCTATGGTTATAAAGTACAATATGGGAATATGGGATCGTGTGGAGGTGAGTTTAATGCAGCGTATGAGAAGGCCTATATGTTCCTTGGATACAGAAAACAATGTGTAAAAAGGAGTATATATGTTTTATATGGCATGTATTTGTTAGGTTAGGGGAGGTTAGTATGTCTGTATAGAGAGGGTCTGAAGTTTTCCAAATACAGTATCCTCGGGGTTCGTACAAGATAATCTAGAGGTTTTGTGTCTTAATTATTTGTATGCAAGGTCGAAACTGAATAATTTTGTAATTGTAGATCTAGACAAGTTTTTTTTTGCACCCATGAAGTGACAATTATAGTTTTCCAATTTTTTGCTGGGTGTAATTGGGATCATTATCGTGTTTTTGCAGTTCTGGGGACTTAAATAAAGAATCCGCCAAGAACCTTCCCCAGAGGTCAAGTGGGCAAGGGGGTTTCTGTTCTGTTAACTAGGGGTCGTCTGGTAAGCGGTTTTAGCGTTGTTTCTTAGTACGGAACTGCCTGTAAAGTTGTATGGTAAAAGGTGAATTACTGAGGGTCCTATATGGGGTTAATGAATCCACTCAAACAACTACTAGTTGCATATTGTAAGATGTGGCCAGAAGTCGGACTGGGTAGTCCTGGGGCCACCAGTTGAAATGATTTTGTGGGCCCACCTACCACTACATAGAAAATATTCTGGTGATAAGGAATTTCTAAGTACTAGCGGGGGGCAGAGTAGAGAAAAAGAGGATAAGCTAATCCCTCTCTCCTCCTTCTCTGCTCGGCTCTTGGTGTGTGTAAACAGGGGTTTCACCTTTGGTGACGTTATCTCAGGGCATTAATGTTATGAGAATCAGATATAAAGTTACCCTGTTTCCCAGCTTTCTGCTGGGGCTGGGCTGTTGTGGGTAGGGATAGTGTATGAGTTACCTCCCCTGATTTTCCCCGTGGCTTTCTGTCTGCTGGTTGGCTGGGCTGTGGTTAGGGATAGTATAACGAGTTACCTTGGTTTTTTTTCCCCGGCTTTCTGTCTGGTAGTAGCTGGGCGGGCTTGTGGTAGGATGTGATTAAGATACCATTGGTTTCCAGGGTCTTTCTGTTCTGGCTGGACTCGGCTGTGGTTAGCGATTAGTATAAAGTTACCGCTTGGTTTTCCAGGGCTATTTCTGCTGGAGCTGGGCTTGTGTGTTAGGGGATCTAGTATTAAGATTACCCTGGTTTTCCCAGGGCTTTCTGCCTGGTAGCTGGGCTCTGGGTTAGGGGTAGTTATAAGAGGGAGTTTACCCCCTGATTTTCCGGGGGTTTCTGCTGTGGCTGGGCGTGGTTAGGGATAGATAAAGTTCCCCGGATTTCCAGGGGCTTTTACTGTGGTGGCTGGGGCTGTGGGTTTTAGGGATAGTATAAGAGTTACCCCTGAGTCCAGGGGCTTTATGGATGGTTGGCTGGCTGTTTGTTGGTTTGGTTAGGGATAGATCAGAGATTACCCCTGTATTTCCAGGGCTTTTCTGCGGTGGCTGGGCTGTGGTTAGGGATAGTATAAGAGTTTACCCCTGAGTTCCAGGCTTCTGCTGTGGGGTGTGGGCTGTGGGTTTAGGGATAGTATAAAGAGTTTACCCCCTGGGTGTCCTGGGCGTTTCTGCTGGGGCTGCGGCTGGCTGTGATGGTTAGGGATAATAAGAGTTCCCGTGGTGTTCACCGGTGCTTCTCTGCATGAATGGCTTGGGCTGTGGTTAGGATAGTATACAAGACCGTTACCCCTGGTTGTCAACGGCTTTACTTGCTGGTACTGGGCTGTGGTTAGGGCATAGTTTTAAGAGTTACCCCTGGGTCCCGGGTTTCTATGGTGACTGGGCACTTGTGATTAGGCTAGTAAGCCTAGGTGGTGAGGGGTAGTGGGGGTCGGGGAGGAGGGGCTTTCCCATGGTGTCCCCGCTTCTGCTTGGTGGCGGGCGCTGTGGTAGGGATAGTATAGAGTTACCCAGCGGTTTCCGTGGCTTCTGCTGCTGGTGGCTGGGCTGTTCTTCTACAGAATCTAACATAAGACCCCCTATGGATGTCCCCCAGCACTGGTCAAACAAGTGACATTGTTGACCCCTAAAATTTACTACCCTACAGTCCGTGATAACTAATACTGTGCCATTAAACTGTCCATTCATATTTTAATTAATTTTATATAGCATGTCCCCCCTCTATTATTTTTTATACACATTCCCCTACAAAAATGGGTTATATAACAATGCCTACATATAAATTTTTTATCAAAATAGTTCTAATACATTTTAATAACATGGTCCTAATTATTTTATACATATAATTCCTCCAAATTATTAATTGGCATACACGCATCCCTTCATGTATCATTTCTACAACTTTCTCCATTGTATCATTATACACAGTATATATGATTCCGTATATACCAAGTATAAGCCATGATGATACCCCTAATTTTAACACAAAAAAAAAAAAAAAAAAAAAAAAAAAAAACTGAGGATAAGCCGCAGGGTGGGCAATGCATGGGTCACAGGCCCACCTTGTAGCATTATAGCCAGCCACAATTGTATGAGATTGCCATCGCCCTGCAGTATATAAGCCTTGGCCATCCCCCCTCAGTTTGCAGCGCGCTTATATATAGCCTGCCACCGCGTGTATTACCACGCTTATATACCTGCCAGCCCTGAAAGCTATTATAGGCCTGCCAGCCCCGCTGTAGTATATAGCCTGCCACCCGCTGTAGTTATATAGCATTCCAGGGCCCGCTTGTGTAGATATAGCATGCCAAGGGCCGCTGCTGTAAGTTAATACTAGCCTGCCAGCCGGCTTGTAGTATATAGCCTGCAGCCGCTTTAGTCTGTGATTTAGCCGGGCCAGCACCGTGTAGTATAAGCCTGCAAAGCCCGCTTTGTAGTGTTATATAGCATGCCAGCCCGCTGTAGTATAATAAGCTGGCCAGCCCCGCTGTTTATATACGGCCTGCCAGCGCCGCTCTGTTATGTATATAGCCTGCCAGCCCCTGTAGTAAATATAAGCCTGCCGGGCCCGCTTCTGTTAGTATATTAAGCCTGCCAGGCCCGCTGTAGTATATAGGCCTGCCAGCGCGTAGAGCTGCCAGCCCGCTGTATAATATAAGCCTGCCAGCCCGCTGGTAGTATATAGCCTGCCAGCCCGCCTGGTAGTATATAGCCTGGCCAGCCCGCTATTGTAGTTATGACTCAGCAGCCCGCAATATGCCTGACCCGCTGTAGTATATAGCCTGCCAGCCCGCTGTAGTATATAGGCCTGCCAGGCCGCTCTGGTCGTAGTATATTAGCACTGCCAAGGCCCGCTGTAGTAATATAGGCATTCCAGGCCGCCTCTGTTTAGCTCAGTCTCTGTTTAGTATATAGCCTTGCCAGCCCCGCCGCTATAGTATATAGGCCTGCAGCCCCTGTTAGTATACTAGCCTGGCCAGCCACCTGTAGTATTGTAGATTCCTCCCGTCCCGCTGAGTAGCGGCCCGTAGATGATTGCAGCCCATAAATAAGCCAAGCTATATACTAGAGTGAACTGGCAGCCCCCATTACCACATTGCCACCCCCCTTCATATTTGTAGTTAGTCCCTCCTTACACATTATCCCCCCCCCCCCACCGTACACATTCCCCCTGACATACAGCTTCCCCGCACATCATACAATCCCCACACCGCACATACACATTCCCATCCACCGCACCATACACATTTCCAACCCGCCACCATACAAAACATTCCCACCCGCCCACCAATACACATTT